>JAEMWC010000419.1:587500-597500 GCA_016490735.1 Pachyseris speciosa | reverse complement strand
ATCATTCCGCAGAGCTACTTTGCAAAGAATATCTCGTTTATCGCAAACATTTTTCGATTTACTTACATATTTCAATAGGACTTAAAGAAGGGATTATTATTCTGCTGGGAATGACCATTGAGAATCAGTTTTAAAATAAATAACAAACAAAACAGAAATCAAAATGGTGAGAGCAGTAACTAACTATTTTAGTGTAGGTTGTCATTACTGGAACAGGAGGGGTGGAGGTCAGTTTGCGAATATTTATTAATTTGTATTCTTGTAGCTGTTTGTAATCGGATTGAGTAGCTTTCGTTTATAACGTACGTTGTTAGGGTGCATGCCACTAACCAGGCCAGAAAACAAAAACGTACCTGTCCTTACTATTCTAACCATCTCAACAAAGGCAGATGAACGAGCATGTCCTTTGACTAGAGTACCGCTGGAAATTAGGGCGTCAAATTCTCCTGTTTTCATGTCAGGAATCTGCTGGTCGCTCAGGGGAGCGCAGATGAAATTCTTGTAAATGTTTTTCTTTTTTGCTTCGTTTAGCATTTCTTGGGAGATATCCAGAGCGTGTAGATCAGTAAAGCCGAGTTTGTTGAGTTCCACTCCAATGAGTCCCGTCCCGGCTCCTGCGTCAATGATTTTGAGTTTATCCTCTGGTCTATCCGGAAAGACATCTGGAACAGCACTGGCAAAGTATTCAGCAAGTGGCTTGCACAATGCGTAACGTGCTGAGGATAGGTCCTATATAATGATCATAAACCATTATTGGTTTCAAATACTGTAATGTCTTTAAAACCAGGCTGGAGGCATGTCAGAAGAAATTCGAAAAGCAGGAACTGAAGGGAAAGAGAAGTAGGTACGATTCTTCATGTAATGAGGTCTTCGTGGACGCTGTATGGCTGTTGTCATTTATGAAATGATGTCCTTAACTCTATTATACTGTACGTGTTAAATATAACCAGGTTTAATCCTAGCTCTTAATTCTCTGGTCAACTGACTACTCCAAGAACAATTCTGATCATAGCGAAAATGAGAAAGGATAACATGAACCTCAGGAGATGAGAAGGTAGAAATCACACTTATCACCCTACCTTATCATACCGGCTTGCCCAATCTCGATACACCTTCGTAATTCCTTCTTCCGTTGTATCTCGTGAAACGTTTGATAATATTTTTCCATAGTACTTTTCGTACCCCGTTTCAAAAGACTTCGAAGCCATTCTAAAAAGAAAAACAACAAATGAGCCTGCATAATGGCATTGCTTATTATGTACTTCTTTTCGTTAAATATGTTACTATTATGAAACAAACGGACTGTGCGCCTTTCTCTTATATAATGGTTGGGAATCATGGTGAAAGTATTTCGCTTCACTGGCCGAAGTGTCATCTTACTTGAAATCAAGAAGATGTGACATGCGTACATGGCATGCACCGGCAATTGCTTACAATTACAACACCTGTTTACATCGTTGCAAGGAATTTGACCTGTTACGCATTTTTTTGTGGCTACTTCCTCGAAGAGGCGAGGCCACCCAGTCATCGGGTTGTAAGTCCGTCCCTAACACTGTCAGAGGAAACTCAAGAAATCAAAAGAGGATGTTCGATTTCAGCCATGTGCAAAAAATGCAAAAACCAATTTGAGGACGGATTTATAAATACGTTGCCACCTTGTATTGATAGATTTATGAAAACTTTGCCATTTGTAGTAAGTTACTCAGGACTCTGTTACACTGAAATGAATTTTGAAGGGAGATTCTTTGCTATCTCGTCATCAGTTCAACTTGAAATCTGTATCGATATATTCACCGTGGGTAATGATTTGATATGTGTTGCTGCTTATCAAAATAACGGTGAATTGCAAAACGGTAAGGACACAAAGAGCTAGTTAAGCGGCCGTCGCTTAGCGACGAGCCGCTTCTTTCATAACCCTTTTTTTTTTTTTCGTCGTTTCGTCCGTCACTTGCCCCGTACCCCTCTCGGCCAGAGGAAGAAACAATGACAAGTAAATAAATAAACTATTTATTCTCCGTGACAGTACTTGGAACGCGTGACCCTCAGATCTCATCGCCCATAGTCTGCACCTTATCCGATTGCGCCACTTGCTCATCAGTTACCTTCACTAGAGAATTTTGTAATAATTAACGTGAGTGGTCACCAAAGTCACGAATCGTTACAGCCTTTGCAAAAGAAATGTTTAGCCGGAATTGAATTACTTCAATATACATTTCATAGCAAAGGAATTTAATTGAAAGCGTTTCTTTTGATCGGTTTTCAGCAACATATTGAAAAGGTTTAACTGAATCGCAAGAAAAGTTAAGTTATAGCTTGATAAACCAAACCGCACAAAACACGCAAAGAATATTAAAGATCTTCAAAGATAATTTTGTTTAACGCCGAATACACGTTAGACAGATACATAACATTTTTTTACCTGTTATATTCTTCAGGTGTAACAATTCGTTACGAATTAGCTAACTTTTATACTTTCATGCGTAGCTAAACCGCAAACAGCTTATTAAATATTCAAAACGAGTTATTTTTGGACGTGTTAAAATTAGCGTAATCTCCAACATCTCATTAAATTTTTCAGTGAAATTTGTTGGGTGCATAAAAATTTGTATCTCGCTTTATACTTATCGCTTTACAATAATTTTTATATCTTTGTGCTATTCGAATTCCGAAACCATTTTTGCGTTGACCGTAAAATAAAACTGCCATTTCTCTACGAGTGAGTAGCAATTTTAGCATACGACCACGGCTTTAAATGCGTTTCCGGTATACAGGTTGGTATACAACTTTACCCGAACTTGAAGTAAAGTATCGTACTCACGTTGTATTTTCTTGTTAGGGATTAACATTTACACCACAAGAGAGAGCAAACTATTGTGAATTTCAAGATTGAACTGTTCGCTATTGTTAAGAAAAAGAAGGGGCCATAGAATACGAAGCGATGTTTCGTGTTAGTTCACGGTCGACTAATTCACGCAAATTGAAAGGCTCTTGAACAAAAATATTTATTTAGGGGTCAGAGTAAGAAATCGCGAAAGCCTTTCTAAAAGAAATGTTTAGTCAGAATTGAATTCCTCCAACGTACCTCTTATAGGAACCGAATTTATTAGAGCGTTTCCTCACCCGGGTTTTGATGCTAAACAAGTATTGACCGAGTGGTGGACTAAGTACTAGTGATGGTGCAATACCGGAAGTCAAATCAACAACGCGTGTAGCTTTTCTTTTTCGGTTATCTTCGAGAAACTGGTCAACGGATCTAGACGCCGGTTTATACCAAATTCTTCGCTTTCTTTCAAATTTCAAATTCGGAAATTGGCGTTGGTATTTCGAGTAGTGAATATCCAGAGAATCGGTTCACCTTTTTTAAGCGGCCGTCGCTATGGCGACGAGCCGCTTCTTGCATTACCCTTTTTTACGCGGCCGTCGCTTAGCGACGATTTTTCTTCCTCTGCCCCTCTCGGCCAGAGGAAGAAACAATGATATAAGTAAAGAAATAATTTAATAATACCGGTTCCGAGTTTGAACTCGCGACCTTCAATTCCTAACTCGGCCCCTCATCCGACTGCGCTAATGAGACATCTCTTGCGGTGACTAGGGAATTTTGTAGTAAATAAAGTCATTAGGTTGGTCACGCATCGTCTCTTTAAAATCCGTTTCAATGCCCAAGGGTTACAGAGAAAAGAAATGTTTTCTCAGAATTGAATTACTCCAATGTACATCCCATAACGAAAGATATTTATTTGAGAGCGTTTGTTTTGAGCAGTATTTCAGAACAACGATGACTGGGTATGGAATGAAGGTAAGAAAGGTGTCAGGTTTTATTTTGCGTGATTATAATTATTTTCTTGATGCTCGCGTCGTTGTATTCTAAACTTCGCGTAATAATGTAAACAGTATAAACTTTAATTGACTAAATGGCACCAAGAGTAGCATTACGCTTGCTTTCCCGATATTGCGTGTAAGTTATGTTTCTTGTCTGTTTCACTCGTGGGAACGGGCACTTCTGATTGGACAGATATTATAGTTTTGAAACTGTGCCCTGTTTATGGTTATTTTCGTTTCACAATGCATTTGTTTTAAACAAAATCTTTGGGCATTTGTGTTTCTTTTCCGGAATGATAAATTGTAACAACGTTTAAACTAATTTATAAGCCCTATGAAATCTTAAATAAAGTCCATAACTTTCACTGAATTTACTTTACATGTAACGAGATTGTTCGTGACCCGGTTTTGAAGATAAACAAATATTGACCGAGTTAGTGATGGTGCAATACCGGAAGTACTAGTGATGGTGCAATACCGGAAGTGAAATACAGCTCTTTTGCGTGGCGTTGTTAGAACATACCTTGGTAGTATTGAGATATCGGTTATCGTCGAGAAACTGGTCAACGGATCGAAGACTCAGATTTATACCAAATTGTTCGCTTTCTTTGAAATTGTCAAACAAATCGAAGTGCCAGTGTTTTGTCAAGCTTCAGCTGGCCTTGGTTTCTCGCGTAGTGAATATCCAGAGAATCGGTTGAGTACTTTTCCGTGTTAAATTGCAAAATAGGTTTACAGTTTAAGCGTTGACAAAAGAAAAAAGAAAAACAAGTGAAAAGGAATAGAAAAAAAAAAGAGATCA
Source organism: Pachyseris speciosa (assembly GCA_016490735.1). Classification (NCBI taxonomy): domain Eukaryota; kingdom Metazoa; phylum Cnidaria; class Anthozoa; order Scleractinia; family Pachyseridae; genus Pachyseris; species Pachyseris speciosa. Next base: position 592,879 of record JAEMWC010000419.1, on the reverse strand, counting down.
AAGAAAAAAAAACTTCACTCTGTTGAGGCTTGAACCACCGACCCTAAGCTGTCATTATAGTACGAAAAGAGCGCACTGACCCACTAGGCCACCAAAAGCTTCCTTAGACGCGCAATTGAATTTTAAATTCTTCATCATTCGGAGTGAGGAATTGACTGTCCTGCCAACTGAAAGGTGACAAAAATTGAATTACGATCAACTTGAACTTATCCTGTGCATTAATCCGGCTCGGATGGTCAAAAAGGCCGCTTCTAATTCTCGCAGAATTTCTTGTTCAAGATTCTTTCCAATCTAGTTTATACCACATAGTAAGTTGTTTTGAAAAATGAGACCTCTGCCATGGATCAAAACGGTCTGTGTTTAGCATGCTCTGCGGTTTCTTAGAACGCGAACTTTCACGTGATGCTTTTAGCACATGATCGTTCAGCAAGGAACAAACCTCCATCCACGACCGCGGACGGCGGCTTAATCAAAGACCATTTCGAACCATGCATGGCAGAGGTCTCTTTTCACCCGCACGCTGAATACAAGGAAAAGAGGCCTCTGCTAGCATGGAGAACCGCCAGCCGCCAACAGACTACCAAGCGATCGCAAGAACTCTCACCGTGTGGCAAATCGGACCACATGCCATGCGCAAAAAAGCTACCTTTGATACTGTGGGCGCAACGCGGACATCCCGAAATCCATCCAGACATCCAGAAATCCACGCATCTCAACCGAACACGAATAGTATGGCTGCCTCGTACCTTGGCAGCAAATAGTAGACTAATAACCGAGTTGTAAAGCGTTTATTTAAAATCATTCTTTTGACATCAAGGAATAATTATGTTTATCATATGACCCGTATGGCCCCACCTTGCTTTCATTGTGAAACTGTTGAGAAAATCCCCGTATAAGGGCCCTACGCTTAGTGCGAGCAGGGCCGGAAAAAGCCGCACGGCCCTTTAGCAACACGTACGGCCGGACGATACGAATTTAGAGGATTTCGTCGCGTCTAACGATGTAAATTGATTTTAAAACCAGAAAACAAATCCTTTGAGTCATATAATAAATCCTTTTTAAAACCAGAAAACAAATTAAATACAAACAACATATTGCGTCAATTTTTTGTGCAAATGTCTCGATTTCTTGTTAAAAAGAATAATAATAATAATAATGATGATGATGGTGATGATGATGATGATGATGATGATGATGATGATAATAATAATAAAAACGTCATCTTCTATGTGCTCATGAAGAGTCTAAAGAGGCCATATGATAAAACACTTATTGACTGAGTGAGGTCTGGTCGGACGGGAAAATATTTTAATTTTACTAACTTCCTCAGCAATAACATTTTTATATCGATCAATCGCAAGCAGGGAACAAAAATAAACAGCACGCAATCATTTTGCGGCTGGCCGTGGCGGCATACAAACCAACGATCCTTTGGACCTTTTTGTTGCTGTTGTTGCTGTGTTTTCTTTTCATTTTCATAACTCCACAATGCGAAGCCCTCCATTTTTGGTTTCGAAAGTTAAAAACCGCCTTATTTTTCCCTTCATTGTTTTTCTACCGAAGAATTAATCGTAGCCGGCGCAACTCGTCAAAATAGCCGGCGGCGTATCGCCGGTCACCGGCGTTTTTTGACAACCCTGATTTATTGCGTTCTAATCCAGACTGAATCGAGATTTTTGGGACAAAAAGAGCTGCCCCTGCAACCTGCAAACAATCTGCGGGGGCGAACAGGAATGACATCATCGCCAAGCCAACCTCAATAGCTTTCAACAGGGGCACCCAGCGACACGTTTCGGTAGATATCTGTTCGGTGGAGGGTAGTTCGCCTTAGGCTTTCGGGGTAGATTAAAGATTGCACTCGGATTTTCGTTAGTAAAACGTGGGCTAAAAGATTCGTAATGTGGAAATCATTGCCCCTGAGGTTTTCGGAAAGGTCGTTATTGCTGTTTTTGGCAGTCAAAGACGTCAGCTAGCATTTTCGGAAAGAAAAATAGTTCCCTAGAAAGTTAACTTCATCTAGGATTTTCTCAAAGGAAGATTTTGTTCCCTAACATTTTCGGGCAATTAAAATTTCAGCTAGGAAATCCGAACAGATGAAATTCTTCTAGCTATTGAAAACATCACTTTAAAAATACTTCAAACAACATAGGGTACTTAAAAATTCCTTTCTATAGTTTTTGGCTGAGTTGGCTCGTTGGGTGCCCCAGTTTCAAAATGGCGGCCGTCGGCGAGGAAGACGAAAGTGATATCTAAATGTCTTAAATGAGCTGCTACAGCCTGGAAATGGCGAAAGTAAAAATGGCCGCGATACAACTACAATGAGTGGACAATTCATCAAGTAAAAGCGGAATTGAATCGACGAAATCTTACGAAAACAAGACCTGTTTGATCGAGTTGTTGAACACGATGAAATTGGGGTTCTGCCAGAGACCTCTGCTAGCAGGGAAGGTTCTTTGTGGCGAGGATTGGCGATTGAAGTGGATGATCTGCCACCTTACCTCTCAAGAAACGACCTCGACTGAAATTTGTTATATGAGGATAAACAAATGTCTGTACACCTTTTTACACCACGGATCGGTCATTTCGATTTCGTCACTGAAACAAACAAATATGCCATGCGAAGGAACATACCATGTTGGGTCGGAACAAGTCCTGAGGAGCTGAAGGAATTTCTGGGGATTACTGTCTGGATAAAGCTCAAACAATTGCAGATTTCTACAATAATTTGTTCATTGCTGCTACAACTATTTTCAGAAACTATGTTTTAATATTGTGTTAGTCAAAGTTGATATTTTTGAGGCTTTCCAAGATGCTGTAAATGTGCTTTTAGTGTTCAAAGATCATCATGGACCACATGGCCCTCCATATGGTGGTTTTAGGGTTAACATACCCAACCTACCAATACTCGAACGCACTCTCTAATCTACGATTACTACTAGTTTTATACATAGCTACCAGTGTTCATATGTGGGATCAAAGTGATATTACAATTCCAATGTCCGACAATATGTTTCATTTCACCCAGCAAATAAGAGATTTTATTATATGACTGGCTCTTTCAGTGGTCAAGATGAATCAATTCTCCTGCTGTGATTGGCTACCCGCGAGGTCAAGATGGAACCATCTTGACAGCTCGGGATCGCCCGTTCGTCCCGCGTTTTACTGTCTTTTAATAGCATCCTTAGAGTCATATAATAAATCCTTTATTGACCAAGCTTGTTCGGTCAAGATAGCGGGATATTGGCCTCGTGTTTATGGACCTCGACTTTGTCTCGGTCCATAAACAATATCAGGAGCCCATTACTAGGAGCGTACAACTCCCATACTGAGCATATGTCACAGCATTTTTACAGACCGATCTATTTTTAGACTATCTTTCCCACGAAAAAGGGCAACAATGACGGCAACGGCAACGAGAGCGCCACAAAACCATAGTTTTAATGAGCGAAAACAAGGGCTTTGTACGTGCAGATACTTGTGGCACGTGCAACGACTTGTGATTGGTCATTGGTCTCTTGCGGGAGTCTGATTTTGGCGGGAAATTCAATCTAAAAATAAATTGGTCTGTGAAAACGCCGTGACAGTAATATAGGGCAGTTGTACGTTCCTGGTGATAGGCTCCTGACAATATCCCGCCATCGACCTCACGCTTGGTCAATAACACATTTAGGTTATAGGCTGCGAAGCAGTCGATTCCTTGCGAAGCGCTGCGCGGGGAGATCGAGCAAGCAAGCGGGCGAACGAGCGTGACACTGCGGTGAGCAAAAAAATTGGGAAAAAGCGGGGAGGGGGTGGGGCGGCGAAGGAATCGCCTGCAGTCAGTCCCACACATTTTACCGAACGCCCAGATAAATGCCGCGCTCCCTTGGTACACCAACTGTCAAATTAGGACCAATCATAATTAACCTCGGGTAAATCTTTTCACAACCGGCAAAAGCAAATACTGCGTGAATTTTTGCGATGGCGAATGAGTATTTCTAGCGACAGCAAATGAGTTTTAGCAATAGTGAATGGCTTTTAGCGATAGCGAAGGAGCATCAGCGAAAGCGAATGGAATTTAGCGATAGCAAATGAGTTTTAGCAATAGTGAATGGCTTTTAGCGATAGCGAAGGAGTATCAGCGAAAGCGAATGGAATTTAGCGATAGCAAATGAGTTTTTGCAAGCGATAGCGAAGGACTATTTATTGCGACAGCGAATGTAAGTTACGGCGTTGGCAAAGGAGACTGAAAGGAGAGCATCTAGTGATAGCGAAGGGGTATTTAGCGACTACAAATGGAATTTAGCGGTAGGAAATGATGGCTTTTAACGATAGTGGATGTATATTAACGACAACAAAATGGAATTTAGCGAAGCGAGTACCGTTTAGCGACAGCGAATAATGGTGAAATAACCAACACTGAAACTCTTTCTCCAGCGAATTTTCCGCGGACGAGTTAGCAACTGAAATTTGCCCGCTCCTACATCTACAAGGGAAGCTTGTGGCAACGAATTCGCAGTCAAGTCCATGGATTTCGCCTCCATTATTTGATCTTCAATCAAGCTCTGAAGATCGCGAGAACACGGGCAGATTCTTTAGAAATTTTCTTCTTCTTTCTCGCAAGTATCTGATAGATGGCGCTTTTACCAAAGCCAGCTGGTAAAATTGCAGGCCTCAGGCTCCGGTTTCAGCCGAATATGTTTACCGTTTTGGGAAAGATCATTCAACGTTTCCTTAACAGAAAATTTGAAAGATTCCTCAGTTCGTCGTGTTTCTGATGTCGGATGCATGAACTGTCAAATTTCTGATTTACTTCTTGACTGACAGGCTACTAACCAATCAAAATGCATCATTTCTCCCCGTTCGTGGGCGAACTGCGTTCGGTAAAATATGTGGGATTGACTGCAGGCGAGTCCTTCTCCCCCCCACCCTTTTACAAGCGCCTCATTTTTCCCCAAGTCTGCATTTCATCGCCGCACCGTACTCCTACAATAGGTCTGTCCGTAGACCATGAGTATGAGCCACTATGTCCTCTAGTCGCGAGTCCCTGGTCCCTGGTCCCTGGTCCCTGGTCCTTCCTTTCTAGTCCCTAGTCCCTTAAGTCCCTAGTATATGAAAGTCACGTTTAACATCACGTCACGGCGGACATTTCAGACCTCTTTAAAAATTATTCAATTTCGAACATTTTGGTTTCGTTCGTAGAAACGACGCAAAATATAGAGAAATCCCCAACAGAAAATGAAACTTTAACATATAGAACACCAGTCAAGTCCTTTTTCGTGTCAATCGTCAAAAAGTTAGGGTCGGCCTTTCGGGCTCAAACATTACGCATTCGGGTTTGTTTACAAGTAAAATCCAAGCGACTTCCCGACCATGTGGAAGACTAAGCTCGACCGTCTC
>JAEMWC010000419.1:550000-582500 GCA_016490735.1 Pachyseris speciosa | reverse complement strand
GGCCTACTGGCCGAACGATGGAGGCCGTTTCAATGTTATGCACTTAACCGATGGAACTTCTTTGCAAGTTATGGGGGAAGGCATACAACTAGATCTGTCGCAACCAGATGTCAGTCGCCAATTGCAACATTCGCTGCAAGTTCCGGTGTTTTCGGGATTTTCCTACACTGGCTCTAGAGCTGGCACTATGCCGTTGGCAGCCAACTACAGGGCACCACTTTTTGCCGGAAACATTAAAAAAACAAAACAAAGCGATAGCAAAGGTGATTCTCGCAGAAGGAAAGAAAACCGACAAAGGTGGAACATCGTCACACAAGACACAGCTAACGTCACGTGTTCGAGTCGAGACCTGCGTCGACGAAAAGACTTGAGCTTTTCACTTCCAATGGCCTAAAAGTCAATGATACCGAGGGAGCTAGAGGTAGGTATGGTATACTATGTAGTGTCTGCCATGAACTAAAATTAAGTCCATCATCTTGAGCCGGGTCACGCACCTGTGACATCTTTTTAATGGGGCCACGTTGAAATTGATCATAATTGACAGTACCTCGCGCGGTTTATCATTTAAATTAAACAAGTATGTTCTTTAACACCTAACTGCCAATGTTGTATTGGGAACTGATACAGCCACAGGGAGTAGGAGGCCTTTTTGCGGATGAAAAATTATGTCACGCAATATTCTATTTTCCTGCACTTTGATTTTTAAACAAAAATTCGTCTCCATAGTTTGTTTCATCATGCCAAATGTAGTAAATCTGAGAGGAGTTCGATACCAATCCATTACAAACTTTCTGAAATAAGAGAACCCAAAAATTCCAGTTCGTGTAGGGTAGTCGTAGATTAAGTGCCTCCTTTGCTCTAATTCAACTGATCTTTATTCAATGAGCAAGATACCATATTCACCATACAATGCTAGTGATTAGTTATTTTACTTTTACTTGGGAGAGTAACTTTACATATTTATAACTGAGTAAATAAGGAAATGTTTTGACAATAGTAACATTATGTAACACAATACAGTGCACTTCAGCAATGCAATACACTACTGTTTACAAAAAAATGTATGAAAGGGCAGCAGTTTTCCCCTATCTTGGGATCCTCAGTGGGGAAATACTGAAACGGCTTTTATGCTTCAAAATTTCTGAGGTTGACTGCATGGGCAAAACCTCATTAAAATATTCAGAGGAGCGAGAGTTGCTGATTTTAAAAATGCCTCATAAAAAAAATTACACTCCTTTTATACCCTTATGTAGGATTATCCTTCTGGAAATGTGGGGCTCGGAAGATATTTGCTGTTGTAAATATTGCAGATACAAGAATGGCATCAAAGAGAGCGTCAAAGTCAAAGGCCATGTTTGCAATGAATCAGGCTTCTGATGTATCAGATGGGAGTGATGATGACTTTGTCCCAAAGAAGTTTAAAGCAGCAGAGAAAGACCAGGACATTCACAAAATGAAGCGTGACATTATTGATGTGAAGTGCATGGTAACTGAAATGCTTGCAGTTAACAAATCCTTGCCCTTGCCACTTAGAATCACAAAGCTTGTCAAAGAGGCATTCCAGTGTAAGATATGCCATGACACACCAATGAAACCACCAACAATTGCAACCAAATGTTGCAGCAGTCTCTTAGGTTGTGACGAGTGTGTGAATACATGGTATGATGGTGTGAATGGACTTACCAAGAAGTGCCCACACTGTAATGAGCCAAGAGGCTATGCATTTACATTCCAGTTTAAGGGACTGGATGATTTCCTGACTGGAATGAGAAAGGTTCTAATCACAACATCTGAAGATGATAATCTAGCTGAATAAGAAATGCAACTTCAGTCATGTTGATCATCTTTAAATATAGTTGATATTTGACAGCAAATAGTATATATTTGTGGTAGTTGTGTTTCTTGTGATAATCAAAGGAGTAAAACTTGAAGGCATGCAATAATATGTACTAACAGTTTGTAACAGTTTATAAGGGTTGTCATTGAGCTGAGAGACGTTGTTGTTGAGATTTCTTACAACATAAACCTCCCACATTTTGATGCTCATGTGTTGTCACAGTATTTGCTTGCCAGTGGGTGTTAATAGTCATGTTTAATGCTTCACTGTCACATAAAGTGACACATTGACATTTCTTAATTATTTTTAAATGGTTTTAAATAAAGATCAGCATTTTTACAAAGTAAAATAAGAATTCATCATATGACTTGTTCCTTTTTTTCTGATTCAGTGTTCCACGTGCAGACTGAAAATGATAATGATTCTGGGGTAATTCATTCCAACCTTGCATTTATCATGCTTTTTCAAGGAGGCCCTTTGAATTCCCTTCCTATTACTTTGAAACAGACAAGCTTTTGTATTCTTGGAATTACTTGTTACTTGCATAAAAACTGATTTGCAAACACTGAAAGGTGAATAGATTTTACCAGGTATTGGGTGCTGGTTCCAGCTGTCAAACACTTGTTTTATTCCAACTGCACCCACCTGGGTTGTAAAAGTGGACACTAAAAACTTGACCAGATTATCATCCATGTCTATCAGATCATCATTAACCATGGTATTTAAATTATACACGTTTAATGGGATAATTCACACGAGCATTGAACCTCACCCATTTCCTTTCAGCTGGATGATTCTGTTGTAAGAGAGCAAGGGAATTCAAATTGAATTAAGCAATAAACTGCAAAAGTGGTGGAATACCATTTACATTCTCTGTCAGGTGCATCAGGGACAGGCTGCTCTGGGAACATGATTTTATAGCCAATAATTTTAATTTCGATTTCCTTTGTTACTGAATCAAGCACGGCATATTTTACATTGCACCAGCTCCCCCCCCCCCCCCCCCCCCACCCAAGTCCCCTAGCTAAACGAATTGGTACTCCAAGTTCAACGCATAACCTCCACTCGTCGAATTCCGAAGCATAACCAGTGTAATGAATTTTAACTTTATCTTGGGCCTTGTCGATATCGATAATTTATGTTTAATACAGAGTTTTGTCTGGTTTAGTCACCTTTCTTTTGGTTTCAACTTGAGATCGCGTAAAGCTAAACTCCTCCACGAATCTCTTGGGAGGCTTTACTTCTCTCTTCACCCGCGAGTCCGCCATGTTGCGTGATTTTGTTGTCAAATTTCTGAATTAATCAAACCACGGATGCGTAGAACGATGAAATTTGGAAGAGAGACACTGGATTCTAGTTTGAGCAGATGTTCATCGCAAAGGGGAAAGCCTTTTATGTTTGTGGCAGTTTACGACTCACAAAATCAAAGGCACTGGCGTACGCATGAGTTAAGTGCGAGTGAAATGGCGACGGTGCAGGGCTGTCACCCCTCCCGGATAATCCGGGAGACTCCAGATTTTGGATCGTATCTCCCGGTCTCCAGCCAAAAATTAGAGACTACAGACAAAGGGAGTTTGACCTTTCACGGCCGACTGATTCGAGTGTAAATCTCATATCAACAGCAAGAATGATGCCTGTTGTCACGTATCGGAAAACGTCGATTCACATTTTGTTTTTGAAGTCTGAACAACTAATATGTTAAGACAAGTGTCTATACGAATGTTTGCAAGTTCAACAGCGAGAAGAAAGCTTTTAACATGACCAAAATTTAACTCCAGATGGACTGCCGTGTTCCCCGTATCCGCTCCATTGAGATGTACATTTTGTTGAATAACTCAAGTACGGGATATCATACACCCCTGAGACTTTGACAGGTAGTTTATTTACTATTTTAATTTTTGGACTTTAAATTTTGAATGATAAGCGATTAGTTTTTACAAATGTACTAGCGTCCCTTGAAACTGTCCAGAAACGTTCCTTTCTTGTGTTTCAAATGACCCTGGATTGACGTATTTGTAAACAGTTTCACTCTGCTAATTAATTTTCTACTCACATTTCACCGAGACTCCATTCACATTTATGCGAAAAAATCCTACATCGTTCGATAAGCGTTTCCTTTCTCAAACAATTATCCATCGAAGCGAAAACAAGTGTGCTTAGTTTTTTTTTGGAATCAATACACTATTTTTATCACCTTGCATAATGATAAACCTCTGTGGCCTAAAGGTCATTGTTCCTGCCTGTGACGCAGCTAACCCGGGTTCGATGTTAGTGGTATATATCACGGGCTTTATTTTTTCTGTTTCTCTTTTTCTTGTTCTTTTAGAAATATTTTTTACAAGTGTTATAATTATTGTTCTCAATGCTTGAGCTGTATTTTAGAGGAATATATGTTGATAGGGGTCTAAAGAAATAGACTCCAACACAAGCTAAACACAATGCGTACGATGTAAGAAAGACAGATTTACTCTATTCTTTTGTTTAGCACTAAGTTAGGGATACAATACTGTTTTTTGCAAGCCCGGGTTTAGGCTAATTGTAGCCTCTTGTTTGCCGAAGTCGAAGGCTGAGGCAAATAATTGATATGCGAGACATTGACAAATCACGATATTTTCCATAATAGTTTTATCATTTGATCACCGCGAGCATACTGCAGGAAAAACTGAAACATTCCTGAGGGAGTCACATCTTTCTCTGGCTGCCTAATAATATAGCCATGTGTAGTTCGCAATTCGCAGCACCGTCCAACACAAGTGTGAACAACTCTGGGTTTACCTCGGTGTAATTATAAGACTTATAAGAACCTGACGAAGTTTTCTTTGTTTCATGAGCTATTGTTTGGCTGTAATTCATTCGTAAATTTCACAGGTTCTTTGTACACCGAAGTAGAGTTACAATTCTATTCTAATTTAGCTATGAAAACTAGGAAAGGTAGTCAGATATTGGCAAGGTAGTGTAGTGACATCACCCATGCACACATCGATACTTACGTGAGTGAGCGGCCGTCAGCAATATCTCAATTAACGCAGTGTGTATCGTAGACTTTGGAACAAGTCCTTCGTCCTATTTAATATGGCGCGGGACGAAGGATTGGCTTAAACGGGTCTCTGCGCTTAGACCAATCAGAGTAGATCTTTAGGACCCTTTTGGATAATGTTGTCAATCAAACGTAATTTGCAAGCCCGGGTTTAGGCTAATTGTAGCCTCTTGTTTGCCGAAGCCGATGCCTGAGGCAAATAATTGATATGCGAGACATTGACAAATCACGATATTTTCCATAATAGTTTTATCATTTGATCACCGCGAGCATACTGCAGGAAAAACTGAAACATTCCTGAGGGAGTCACATCTTTCTCTGGCTGCCTAATAATAAAGCCATGTGTAGTTCGCATTTCGCAGCACCGTCCAACACAAGTGTGAACAACTCTGGGTTTACCTCGGTGTAATTATAAGACTTATAAGAACCTGACGAACTTTTCTTTGTTTCATGAGCTATTGTTTGGCTGTAATTCATTCGTAAATTTCACAGGTTCTTTGTACACCGAAGTAGAGTTACAATTCTACTCTAATTTAGCTATGAAAACTAGGAAAGGTAGTCAGATGTTGGCAAGGTAGTGTAGTGACATCACCCATGCACACATCGATACTTACGTGAGTGAGCGGCCGTCAGCAATATCCGTCAATTAACGCAGTGTGTATCGTAGACTTTCGAACAAGTCCTTCGTCCTATTTAATATGGCGCGGGACGAAGGATTGGCTTAAACGGGTCTCTGCGCTTAGACCAATCAGAGTAGATCTTTAGGACCCTTTTGGATAAGGTTGTCAATCAAACGTAATTTGCAAGCCCGGGTTTAGGCTAATTGTAGCCTCTTGTTTGCCGAAGCCGATGGCTGAGGCAAATAATTGATATGCGAGACATTGACAAATCACGATATTTTCCATAATAGTTTTATCATTTGATCACCGCGAGCATACTGTAGGAAAAACTGAAACATTCCTGAGGGAGTCACATCTTTCTCTGGCTGCCTAATAATATAGCCATGTGTAGTTCGCATTTCGCAGCACCGTCCAACACAAGTGTGAACAACTCTGGGTTTACCTCGGTGTAATTATAAAACTTATAAGAACCTGACGAAGTTTTCTTTCTTTCATGAGCTATTGTTTGGCTGTAATTCATTCGTATATTTCACAGGTTCTTTGTACACCGAAGTAGAGTTACAATTCTACTCTAATTTAGCTATGAAAACTAGGAAAGGTAGTCAGATGTTGGCAAGGTAGTGTAGTGACATCACCCATGCACACATCGATACTTACGTGAGTGAGCGGCCGTCAGCAATATCTCAATTAACGCAGTGTGTATCGTAGACTTTCGAACAAGTCCTTCGTCCTATTTAATATGGCGCGGGACGAAGGATTGGCTTAAACGGGTCTCTGCGCTTAGATCAATCAGAGTAGATCTTTAGGACCCTTTGGGATAAGGTTGTCAATCAAACGTAATTTGCAAGCCCGGGTTTAGGCTAATTGTAGCCTCTTGTTTGCCGAAGTCGAAGGCTGAGGCAAATAATTGATATGCGAGACATTGACAAATCACGATATTTTCCATAATAGTTTTATGATTTGATCACCGCGAGCATACTGCAGGAAAAACTGAACCATTCCTGAGGGAGTCACATCTTTCTCTGGCTGCCTAATAATATAGCCATGTGTAGTTCGCATTTCGCAGAACCGTCCAACCCAAGTGTGAACAACTCTGGGTTTACCTCGGTGTAATTATAAGACTTATAAGAACCTGACGAACTTTTCTTTGTTTCATGAGCTATTGTTTGGCTGTAATTCATTCGTAAATTTCACAGGTTCTTTGTACACCGAAGTAGAGTTACAATTCTACTCTAATTTAGCTATGAAAACTAGGAAAGGTAGTCAGATCTTGGCAAGGTAGTGTAGTGACATCACCCATGCACACATCGATACTTACGTGAGTGAGCGGCCGTCAGCAATATCTCAATTAACGCAGTGTGTATCGTAGACTTTCGAACAAGTCCTTCGTCCTATTTAATATGGCGCGGGACGAAGGATTGGCTTGAACGGGTCTCTGCGCTTAGACCAATCAGAGTAGATCTTTAGGACCCTTTTGGATAAGGTTGTCAATCAAACGTAATTTGCAAGCCCGGGTTTAGGCTAATTGTAGCCTCTTGTTTGCCGAAGCCGATGGCTGAGGCAAATAATTCATATGCGAGACATTGACAAATCACGATATTTTCCATAATAGTTTTATCATTTGATCACCGCGAGCATACTGTAGGAAAAACTGAAACATTCCTGAGGGAGTCACATCTTTCTCTGGCTGCCTAATAATATAGCCATGTGTAGTTCGCATTTCGCAGCACCGTCCAACACAAGTGTGAACAACTCTGGGTTTACCTCGGTGTAATTATAAAACTTATAAGAACTTGACGAAGTTTTCTTTGTTTCATGAGCTATTGTTTGGCTGTAATTCATTCGTAAATTTCACAGGTTCTTTGTACACCGAAGTAGAGTTACAATTCTACTCTAATTTAGCTATGAAAACTAGGAAAGGTAGTCAGATATTGGCAAGGTAGTGTAGTGACATCACCCATGCACACATCGATACTTACGTGAGTGAGCGGCCGTCAGCAATATCTCAATTAACGCAGTGTGTATCCTAGACTTTCGAACAAGTCCTTCGTCCTATTTAATATGGCGCGGGACGAAGGATTGGCTTAAACGGGTCTCTGCGCTTAGATCAATCAGAGTAGATCTTTAGGACCCTTTTGGATAAGGTTGTCAATCAAACGTAATTTGCAAGCCCGGGTTTAGGCTAATTGTAGCCTAGTCTTGTTTGCCGAAGTCGAAGGCTGAGGCAAATAATTGATATGCGAGAATTTGACAAATCACGATATTTTCCATAATAGTTTTATCATTTGATCACCGCGAGCATACTGCAGGAAAAACTGAACCATTCCTGAGGGAGTCACATCTTTCTCTGGCTGCCTAATAATATAGCCATGTGTAGTTCGCATTTCGCAGCACCGTCCAACACAAGTGTGAACAACTCTGGGTTTACCTCGGTGTAATTATAAGACTTATAAGAACCTGACGAACTTTTCTTTGTTTCATGAGCTATTGTTTGGCTGTAATTCATTCGTAAATTTCACAGGTTCTTTGTACACCGAAGTAGAGTTACAATTCTACTCTAATTTAGCTATGAAAACTAGGAAAGGTAGTCAGATCTTGGCAAGGTAGTGTAGTGACATCACCCATGCACACATCGATACTTACGTGAGTGAGCGGCCGTCAGCAATATCTCAATTAACGCAGTGTGTATCGTAGACTTTCGAACAAGTCCTTCGTCCTATTTAATATGGCGCGGGACGAAGGATTGGCTTCAACGGGTCTCAGCGCTTAGATCAATCAGAGTAGATCTTTAGGACCCTTTTGGATAATGTTGTCAATCAAACGTAATTTGCAAGCCCGGGTTTAGGCTAATTGTAGCCTCTTGTTTGCCGAAGCCGATGGCTGAGGCAAATAATTCATATGCGAGACATTGACAAATCACGATATTTTCCATAATAGTTTTATCATTTGATCACCGCGAGCATACTGCAGGAAAAACTGAAACATTCCTGAGGGAGTCACATCTTTCTCTGGCTGCCTAATAATATAGCCATGTGTAGTTCGCATTTCGCAGCACCGTCCAACACAAGTGTGAACAACTCTGGGTTTACCTCGGTGTAATTATAAGACTTATAGGAACCTGACGAAGTTTTCTTTGTTTCATGAGCTATTTTTTGGCTGTAATTCATTCGTAAATTTCACAGGTTCTTTGTACACCGAAGTAGAGTTACAATTCTACTCTAATTTAGCTATGAAAACTAGGAAAGGTAGTCAGATCTTGGCAAGGTAGTGTAGTGACATCACCCATGCACACATCGATACTTACGTGAGTGAGCGGCCGTCAGCAATATCTCAATTACCGCAGTTTGTATCGTAGACTTTCGAACAAGTCCTTCGTCCTATTTAATATGGCGCATTGTAGCCTCTTGTTTGCCGAAGCCGAAGGCTGAGGCAAATAATTGATATGCGAGACATTGACAAATCACGATATTTTCCATAATAGTTTTATCATTTGATCACCGCGAGCATACTGTAGGAAAAACTGAAACATTCCTGAGGGAGTCACATCTTTCTCTGGCTGCCTAATAATATAGCCATGTGTAGTTCGCATTTCGCAGCACCGTCCAACACAAGTGTGAACAACTCTGGGTTTACCTCGATGTAATTATAAGACTTATAAGAACCTGACGAAGTTTTCTTTGTTTCATGAGCTATTGTTTGGCTGTAATTCATTCGTAAATTTCACAGGTTCTTTGTACACCGAAGTAGAGTTACAATTCTACTCTAATTTAGCTATGAAAACTAGGAAAGGTAGTCAGATCTTGGCAAGGTAGTGTAGTGACATCACCCATGCACACATCGATACTTACGTGAGTGAGCGGCCGTCAGCAATATCTCAATTAACGCAGTGTGTATCCTAGACTTTCGAACAAGTCCTTCGTCCTATTTAATATGGCGCGGGACGAAGGATTGGCTTAAACGGGTCTCTGCGCTTAGACCAATCAGAGTAGATCTTTAGGACCCTTTTGGATAATGTTGTCAATCAAACGTAATTTGCAAGCCCGGGTTTAGGCTAATTGTAGCCTCTTGTTTGCCGAAGTCGAAGGCTGAGGCAAATAATTGATATGCGAGACATTGACAAATCACGATATTTTCCATAATAGTTTTATCATTTGATCACCGCGAGCATACTGCAGGAAAAACTGAAACATTCCTGAGGGAGTCACATCTTTCTCTGGCTGCCTAATAATATAGCCATGTGTAGTTCGCAATTCGCAGCACCGTCCAACACAAGTGTGAACAACTCTGGGTTTACCTCGGTGTAATTATAAGACTTATAAGAACCTGAGGAAGTTTTCTTTGTTTCATGAGCTATTGTTTGGCTGTAATTCATTCGTAAATTTCACAGGTTCTTTGTACACCGAAGTAGAGTTACAATTCTACTCTAATTTAGCTATGAAAACTAGGAAAGGTAGTCAGATCTTGGCAAGGTAGTGTAGTGACATCACCCATGCACACATCGATACTTACGTGAGTGAGCGGCCGTCAGCAATATCTCAATTAACGCAGTGTGTATCGTAGACTTTGGAACAAGTCCTTCGTCCTATTTAATATGGCGCGGGACGAAGGATTGGCTTAAACGGGTCTTTGCGCTTAGACCAATCAGAGTAGATCTTTAGGACCCTTTTGGATAATGTTGTCAATCAAACGTAATTTGCAAGCCCGGGTTTAGGCTAATTGTAGCCTCTTGTTTGCCGAAGTCGAAGGCTGAGGCAAATAATTGATATGCGAGACATTGACAAATCACGATATTTTCCATAATAGTTTTATCATTTGATCACCGCGAGCATACTGCAGGAAAAACTGAAACATTCCTGAGGGAGTCACATCTTTCTCTGGCTGCCTAATAATATAGCCATGTGTAGTTCGCAATTCGCAGCACCGTCCAACACAAGTGTGAACAACTCTGGGTTTACCTCGGTGTAATTATAAGACTTATAAGAACCTGAGGAAGTTTTCTTTGTTTCATGAGCTATTGTTTGGCTGTAATTCATTCGTAAATTTCACAGGTTCTTTGTACACAGAAGTAGAGTTACAATTCTACCCTAATTTAGCTATGAAATATAAGAAAGGTAGTCAGATCTTGGCAAGGTAGTGTAGTGACATCACCCATGCACACATCGATACTTACGCGAGTGAGCGGCCGTCAGCAATATCCGTCAATTAACGCAGTGTGTATCGTAGACTTTCGAACAAGTCCTTCGTCCTATTTAATATGGCGCGGGACGAAGGATTGGCTTAAACGGGTCTCTGCGCTTAGACCAATCAGAGTAGATCTTTAGGACCCTTTTGGATAAGGTTGTCAATCAAACGTAATTATCTGCAACGAAACGTGACTTGCCGTTGAAATTCCTACCGCGAGTCACGCCACTTGCCATACATGAACTTTGCTTTCCCTTCAGCGGTTTCTTAAAAGCAAGCTCATATCTTAACAACAAATCAAGTAAGTGCCATTCTATTTCTTACCCATGAACAGGAGCTATTCAAAGCTGTCACTCACTATGATTTATTGGTTTGAAGCAATTTCCAAAGCGTTCGACAAAGTCTTAGAGCCTCTTGGTTTTTTCGGGAGCTCAACATTACACGTTTCATTAAAAAAAAAAAAAAACTTTGGGAGATCCCTTTAAATAGTCTTCTAAGATTTTCTTATATTTAAAAGTGGCTTGAAAGATACAACCTCTGCCAGACCACATGACGATTCATATGATCTGTGAGAGCGGATGTCATGCGAATCTTATTTCTACTTCACTGACTTCGATCGACCCCTTCAAAACTCTATGAATCATGTCTTCAAGATAACTAAAAATAGGGCCCTAACACAGACTAATGTCATAATTATTCAAGTACACGGAGATAACTTGTTTGCAGGCCTTACACCCGTGTTATATTTATTATTTTTCGCCTTAATTATTTGCTTAAATGACGTGAAACGTGACGGTGTTGACTCCAAAGCTGTCATGCAAATTTCAGCTTGGCTGTCAAACGTCATTTAATCTGGTTTAATTAATTCGAAACCGCCAGCCAATCTCTGGGAGTTCGAACTTTAGAAAATTTGGCTATCATCGAATGACGAACCTGACGGAAAAGTGTCCCTCAAGAGGACAAATTGTTGAACTTTTTCTAGAGCAAATAAACAATCATCAATAAAAGGAGGACTGCGTTATTTTGGAGTTTGGCGACAGAGCCTTTGTTAAATTCCATTTTCCTCGGGTACAATCAATCAATCAATCAATCAATCTTTATTCCTCCTAAGATAAAAAGACATATCTTAAGTTACAATTTTTCAGCAGTTGGGAGTCTAAAAATACATAAGACATTCTGTATCCAAATAATAGAAGGATAAAAATACCTAAGGCCAAGAGAAAAACGCCTTCCAATATATTTTGTGTTTTTCCAAACTGGCAATTTCCGCTAAATTAGGCTCTTTTTGTGTTACTTTTGTTCTTAATTCAGCAAAAAATGGCCTTCATATGCTGTGTGCTTGAAACAAGCAGAGATCACTTCTATTTTAGACCTTAAAACGGTTTATTTTCTTAAGATATTGAAAACCATGTACTGGTAAAAGACTCTTTTCAGCAGTATATAAAACACTAAAAATATTCTCCTGCAATGCAAATATGACACTGTTTTTGTTATAAAAGGTAATGCCATATGACACAATTTTTATTGCAACTATTGCACTGACCCCTGCACAGATTAAATTTTTGCAGAGTTGCCCTAAGACAACATTATTGGTGTTGTAAAGTTGGTGAAACATCATAAACTATGGTTACTGCAGAGAAATCCCTACTGTGCTACAAAAGGTTTAAGGACTGAAAGTGTTGTGTATGCAAAATATGCTCACTTTCAGTGAATTTTAATTGTTTATCATGCATCCTTCTGCACCCTGTAATCAGAACACAGGCCACAGACTGTGATCAGACCACAGGATTTCTGCGGCCTGTTAACAGAAGACAAGCCGCAGAAATTCTGCGGCCTGTCATCAGGCGGCTTGTCTGCTGTTCACAGGCCGCAGAATTTCTGCGGCTTGTCTTCTGTTAACAGGCCGCAGAAATTCTGCGCCCTGTGAACAGCAGACAAGCCGCCTGATGACAGGCCGCAGAAATTCTGTGGCTTGTCTTCTGCTCACAGGCCGCAGAAATTCTACGGCCTGTGATTAGAACATGGGACGCAGAAATTCTGCGGCTTGCCTTCCATTCACAAGCTGCAGAATTTCTGCGGCCTATGAACAGAAGACAACCTGCAGAAATTCTGCAGCTTGCCTTCTATTCACAAGCCGCAGAATTTCTGCGGCCTGTGATCAGGCGGCTTGTCTGCAGTAGGGGGGAGGGGGGGGGGTACTCCCTTATCTGGGCTATATAGGTATGTGCAGCCCCGTAGGGTATAGTTTTTTAGCCGTTTCTGTTCTGAAATAGGGTATCGATTTTAACCATTTTGATCTGAAACAGGGTATGATTTGTGCACTCCAGTCTTGAATTTGAAATGTTTTTTCGAAGAATCTACTTCTTCATCATAGGCTCAGAAAAGACCATCAACAAAAGCCCTTCTTTTTGTCTTTTTAATATGTTTACGCCAACCGTGTACGTGAAATAGGTCTGAAATAAGGTAGGGAAAATCGCAGATTTTGGTCTGAAATAGGGTAAGGGTTTTAGACACCCAATTTTTCTGGGAGTACCCTCCCCCCCTCCCCCCTCCCCCCCCCCTGTTTTTAGGAAGGCCCCGTCTTGCTGCGTGTGAGAACTTACATACCAGCACTTGGTAAGCATTGTTCAGGAGTAAACTAGACGACGCGCACCACATTTAAAGCAGTTACGCTATGTAATACGCGGAAATTATGTGCGCTGAATTAGACAACTCCACAACTCTACCAAATCAACAAAGTGCTAGAAATTTTTGAGGATCTTTCAGCAATAAACAGTATTAAATGTGTGCGCAATGTTTCAATGTCTGTCATCCATGCATGGTACTTTCGATAAAGAGTAGAATGCAAGAGATTGATCAACACAGATCGGACACGTAAAAGCACCGCATGTGATCAACCAGTCACAGTCATTTACTTGGAGAAACAATGAAACACAACAATCAAAATGAAAAACGGTATCCTACAATAAACAAAAAAAAAAAGGCAAATACATCAGTAGAACCCTGAAGGGGGAGGTGGGGGGTACTCCCAGACTCCCAGAAAAAATTGGGTGTCTAAAACCCATACCCTATTTCAGACCAAAGTCTGCAATTTTCCTTACCCTATTTCAGACCTGTCCAAAAAATCGATACCCTATTTCAGACCTATTTCACGTACACGGTTGGCGTAAACACATTAAAAAGACGAAACGAAGGGCTTTTGTTGATGGTCTTTTAGCCTATGGTGAAGAATTAGATTCTTCGAAAAAACATATCAAATTCAAGACTGGAGTGCACAAATCGATACCCTATTTCAGACCAAAAACAGCTAAAATCCATACCCTTCGGGGCCGCACATACCTATATAGCCCAGAAAAGGGAATAGGGTACCCCTCTCCCCCCGCTCCCGGGAGTAGAACACACAGCATGTGTGTTGTTTGGGATCTCAAAAACAAAAAACACTTGGGTCATAAAACCACAGAAATGCCCCCAGCACCCAACCCCCTCCCCCCTACCCCTCTCTACCAAAAAAAAATTAATAAATAAATAGATAAATAAAATAAACTCGGCACGAGTGCTGTAATGTAAGTCACAGTAATCTTTGATCATATTTTCATGTCTCTCTAACTACATAGGGGTTACGTGTCAAACGCATGAGCTTTTATTATTATTTTCATTATTATCATTGTTAATATTATTATTATTATTATTATTATTATTATTATTATTATTAATTTTTTAATTTATTTATTTTTTAATTTTTCTGGGGTAGCCCATAGGGTGGCCCATGGGCTAGCCCATGGGCCTGGGCTCAGGTTTTGTCCACACCCATATTTCCCGACCGTTTTCATTGGCTAGTTTTAATTTGGTGCGTGGTTTGAGTGGGCTGTTTGAGCGTTGTCGTTTCATTTCTGTTTCATCTGTGAACATGAATACGGCGTCGAAAAATAAGTCACGAGAAAATTTTGCCAACTTAGAACCCTTGATTACTAGCACTCTGAGGAAAGTCAAAGATCACGTGAGGTGTTTGGATCTGTACAATTCTGACTCCAGTGTCACAAGTGATTTCTCTACGCCAAAGAAGTGAGCGCGTAGCGCATCCTTTCCGGCATCCTCGCCGAGTTGCTGGATTAATCTCAACGATACTGACACTTCCGACCATATTCAAGTCACTCCAGTCAAAGTTAGCACAGAGAGTCCTGCTTGCATCGATATAGTGGACAGTGGCGACGAGGAGCAAACTGTCAAAGGTAAGCTGAAGTCTATGTGTTAAGCTTATCCGTCTAGCTGCGACTACTCGAGCGATTTTTTGCTCGCGCCGGTGATGTGATTATTTCCAATTTTGTTGCATCGCCAGCACGTGAGAGTGCTACACTTTTGAAAAATTTTGGCAACAAATTTAAGACTTGTGCAATATAAACAAACATGGCAGACAACATGACGTAGCGTCAGAAGCGCGGGAAAAATTGCGGGGTGCGGTTACACGGCCAACTATCTCTTCGATTTATGTCGAGAAAGTTTCAACTTATGAGAATGACCAGTGACTTTGTTCTTGCGATATTTTACAGTTTGTACTGTGAAACTCACAAAACCCTGAACACTGAGAATTATTTTAACTCCCTCTCTATTAAGCCCCCCTCTTTAATATTAGCCCCCCGTCAATGAGGCCTGGAAATTAAATAAGCCCTCCCCTCCCTCAGGGGCTTAAGAGAGCTTTGTGGTAGTTAATGTGGATGCTCTGGGTTCACTCGGACGACCAACTAGCTAGATTTGTTTTTGAACAGTGGTCCTGAATTCAACAATGACTTAATTCAGCTTTTTCTTTTGAGAAATTGTTTCACTCCAGGACGATGATGAAAGTTGGGCAGAAGGAGCCATGTTAACTGGTGGTGATTCATGTGTTAATAAACCCCAAGGTAAAAAGAACAGTCACTTTACTTGTTTCTTCTTCATTATGCCAAATTAGAAGAATATATAACTTGAACCCCCCCCCCCCCCCCTCCATGGAATTTGTCAAAGGGAGTCCAATTATTATAACCTGTAAATTTTGTTTATGTAATCGTTATTAGGCGTTATTAAAATGCAATACATATGGTGAAGTATAAGAAGATAATATCCAGCCAGACAAAACTTTTCATATTGAACAATGCTTCTTTAATTTTTTAGTCAAGTCCCTAATAATGTATCAGTCAATTCCAAAAGTGCCCATCCTCCCCCCCGGACGAACACCCAGGCATTTGACTTTTTTTTGAAAAATTTTGTTCAAATGCCCCGCTGTGTTTCCACTTTTGACGGTCAAATGCCCCACTGTCAGGGCCTCAAAAAGGGCAAATCAAGTTTAAATCTATAGCAAATCACTCGTTGCATGAAGCATTTTGGCACGCTCCCCGCTCATAATGAATATTTTATTCTAAAATTGCTTTTTCAAACCAAACCCGAACAATTGTGCGCCAAAACTCTTTTCAGAACTCTTTTCTCGGCACTCCAAACTTTGTATAAAGGCATGGGGAGCAGGGATGGCACAGTGGTGAGAGCACTCGCCTTCCACTAATGTGGCCCGGGTTCGATTCCCGGACTCGACGTCATATATGGATTGAGTTTGTTGTTGGTTCTCTTCTCTGCTCTGAGAGGTTTTTCTCCAGGTTCTCTGGTTTTCCCCTCTCCACAAAAACCAACATTTCCAAATTCCAATTTCATCTGCTTGTAAAGCGCATCTGATCATATACACATGGAAAATGCGCTATATAAGTTCTAAATTATTATTATTATTATTATATCAACTGTATATTTAGTGAACAACGCAAAACTTAGCGGAATCTTGAAGTGAAGGGAGTGAAGCGGCTCCCGTGGTGAATGAATGAATATTTGCGTGCGAAAACTTCGCGAAACCCTTTAGCTGGCAACTGCCGACCAATGTTTAGCCAAGCCGAAAGTCAAATGCCCCACCGTGTGGGACAAATTTCGGATCAAATATAGGGGGGGGGGGGGGATGGGTGCTTTTGGAATTATCTGATACATTTATCTGATACATAAGTACGTAATACTGTCATGAGGGCAGCAAAACCTCATTCAATAATACCTCTCCTAGTTTTTATTTTAATACAGTTTTTTTTAAATTCAAAATTCAAGCAACTATTAACTATCAGTCTTATTACAGCTCTTACAGCTGTAGCTTGTTGTTATTTTGAGGACAAAACATTCATTATAAATACCTGTAGTTTTTACTGATTGTCTAACTAATACAATTCATTTTTTTTATTCTGTAGATCAGAGTAAATTTTCTTCCCGTGGGACATACTCATGAAGATATAGATGCCTTCTTTGGAGTATTTTCCAAGTTTTTGGACAAGTTAGATGTGTACATAATTGAAGGTGAGAAGCTCAGCATTTAACATTGAATATTCTCTACAGCCACCATATCTTAGCAATGTTGTCTTGATGATGGGAAGCATACCTCAATAGTTACTTGTATTATTGCATTAAATTTTTCCATTTCAACATTGTCTTTTCAAGAACTGCAGAGGGCACTGTCATCATACATGAGTCATCCAACTCCAAGACCATATCAGCTGCAGATGGTGTATGACATTAAAGGTCATGGATTGAGGAGTATGCAGAGGAATTACATGCACATACAGTTCCTAAGTGTTTTAAGTTTGAGCACAATGATGCTGGCAAAGCCATGATGTTTTATAGGAACTGGAGCCATGAAAAGTGGCAGGGGTCAGTTATTATCTTGAAGGTAAAGGTGTATCATTTCAAAAGGGATTTGAAATAATAATAATAATAATAATAATAACAATAATAAACACTTAACAATTAGTTCAAATAAACAACCGCAACAAAGCCAAGTCATCCATGACAATGCTCATTACAATATCATAAGATCTTACATTTAAGCCCGAAACTAAAGGCATATGGGTATAAGTGATCGCTTGAATCTGATGTAGCTTTATTCTCTTTTACTCAGAGGGAAAGTTTTCAATTGAAAATAATTTCCCAAAACCATAAAGGATCTGTGAACATTTAATTATCCATTCTAAATTTAATAATCATGGAAATTCAAGCTGTGTGGAAATCCTGCATGATTTATACTACATACACTCTTTAAATATCCATAAATCCTAATAATACCTACTCATGTGACTAAAGAACACTGTTTTAATTTAGTTTTCTTGTTTTCTTTATTCAGTCTTCACCCACTGGAAAGCCCAACCTTGTCACTCCCTCATTAGCAAAGTTGGATGTGGATGCCTTGAGGTGTGACATTCCCAAGTATCACCAGAACATGCCAAAAGAGGCAGCAGATGCATGGGAAGGATGGCTCAATCAGTTGGATGAACTTACACATGTTCCTGACAATTACAACTGGCCAGTTGATGTGTTAAAGACATCCAATTGGACAGAACCAGCTCCTCCAGCTGCCCAAATTTCTCCAGACTTGTTGGAGTTGCGGGAAAGGGAGACACAGCAAACTCAGGAGGTAAGTAGACAATCCCATATCATTCCACTGTTGGAAGCTGTTACAAGTTATACAACATTCGTGAGACTTTGTAGGGAAATTATGGAATCTGTTGTTTTGTTGAATTTTTTGAGGATGCCCATTATCAAGTGTGTAAAGAGAGTTTTAGAGTGTCCTTGGTGACAAGAAGATAGGCCTGCAAATTAAACCCTTTGTCTTTCTGTTTTAATAAACTGGTCATTTATTTTGAACTGGCTTTCTGTGTCTGCCAATGTGGTTAAATAAAAAAAAATTAAACATAAATTATTAATCCTCAGTTCCATCAGTTATCTGATGGAAGAGGAAACATGGGTTATATTTCTACTGAATATGTACAAGCAGTGGCCACATGCGGTCATAGACATTAAGTGTATATGCTACAGGTCAAATTTGATTTAAGTTTAATTTTGATTTAGGAATTGAAGTTCAACCTAGGTTGAAAACGTTTACCCTGAATTCAAATTTGACCTACAACATGTACAGGTTTTTACAAGTGCATGGCACTAACTTTGAGTTTGATTGTATAATACAGGTACACACTGGTCGGTACAGGAATCCGCGGGAAAGAGAAGATCAGGTTCAAATGACTGATGACTTTCTTGAAAACCTCCAGGATGGTTGTTTTGTGGCTGTTTTTTCTCGCAAACTATGACAAAATGCCAGTCATTGGCAAAGTAACATCTGTTGGAGATACCGATGTTCAGTTTCATTACTGGAAATGATCTTATGGAGGAAGATGGTCTCCCCAACACCTCCCACGAAGAAAAGCAGAGCCTTGGCTTGAGGATTTGCCAAAATCATGCATTGTTTGCTGTGGTTTTCACCTTACAGAAGATAGCAAGTTAATGCCATCTACCAAAACATTTCTGAAAAATAGGTATACAGCTCTAAGAGGGAAGAACAACTGAAGAGTGTTCTGCAGAAGGAGCGTACATGTATATCACTTTTTTTCCAACACATCCAACTCACCAGGTACTTTGGCATTTGGACTGGAAATGGTGTCAGAAATGAGGTTCTGTATACTTTTTTTCGATTAGATAGCTAGGATCCAAAGGATTCACTTATGACTGATGCCCAAAACTCAACAAACAGAAAAAAAAAACGATCTGATGCATGGTTGATTTCTTTTGTTTTGAGTTGGTTCAGTTTTAGGCAAAAGTCATATGTTTATTTTTGCTGAATCCAGGCCTTTAAATCACTTATTCACTTATAAGGCGCACTCGGTTATAAGACGCACCCTAAACTTTTGTAGACGATTGTGACAAGTAAGCAAAATGAAAATTTCACCTAAATACCCTGTTATAAGGCGCTCCCAGAATTACGGGAAATTTTGTTGACCACGTTCACTGAACTCGCAACAATTTGCTTCCAAAAGTTACTAATTACGGTGCTTTCATTCTCAAAAGAAAAGGGAAAAAGTCACACATTACAAACAATAGCAAAAAAGTCACACATGAACAATAGCATAAAAGTCACACTTTTTAATTCATTCAAGTCGTTTTACGTTTGTAAACAATACTCATCTGACAGATCTTTCACTCATCAGTTGCAAAACTCATCTTAATCTTCGAGCATTCTTTCAGCGTACCGTAAGTTTTCAGTAATTGTGCCAAGCACTCGTCGTCATTCCTATGATCTAAACTTCAAGTTGAAGATCGTAGGAGAAGCGGAAACCATGAACTACAATCGTGAAATTGCTCGCGAATACGGCATATCGGAATCGATGGTCCGTAAATGGAGAAACCAACAGCATGTCTTGTTCTCCGGTGAGTTTAATGCACCTATCAATGGTTTGCCCCAGGATGGGGGGGGCGGGCAACCCCAGGGGAATTTCAAATTTTCAGGTCTTGAAATGTCAATTTCCCTACCCCTGGGTCTCCAATGAGAGTCAAATTCTCACCCCTGGGGATCACAGATCCTGTACAGTAAAGTCAACAAACTCAGGTACTCACAACGCTTTATTGCAAGGTACTTAGTGACTCTATTCACATAGTATTTACAGCAATACAAAATGTGCAATGCCAGAACATGTCATCATCAAGTGGGGTCACTGCACAAACTTGGTGATACCATTTATCACAGGCATCACACTGTATCCACTCCACAGTTTCAGCTCCATCACCCTCTGCTGGGTCTTCTTGTTTACAGTAGCCACAGAGTACCTTAAGAGAAGGAAGCACACAAGGAGATCCCAATTACATACAACTCATACAAATGAAATCATGAAAATTTTGAATTACAATAAAACAGCATTAACTGCATTTACTGTGTGGTATCTTATTTTTTCTTAAAATCAATATAAATGAGCCACAGACCTTCTTTGAGTATTTCTTGTTGCAACCTTTCTTTTTTCTTGTCTGCACTGCCTTTGTAGCTCCTCTCTTCCTGTTTTCCTGAACAGTCTTTAGATGATTAAACCACAGCAAAACCTTGAGGGAATTAAGACAATTAGGGAGGGTTAAATCTATTGTTGTCCTCAGCAGAAAATGTGATTTGAATTTCTGGGAACTACAGTTTTAATGTGTCTAACCTCATTTGTGGGTAGGAGTACTTGTCTTGCTGCAACTTCCAGGTCGTTTGGGTTCTTTTCATACAGAGTTTTGAGTACTTCACTTGGAGGAGAAGATGCAACACTTGTGGCGCTTGTCAAGGCTTCACGGCGGAACAGTTGGTCAGGCATCATGTAGTGCCCTGCACATGGCTTGCCACCATAGTCAACACATGCTGGATTTCCATAGGGCCTGATCATGAGCAAAAAAAGAAAAGGGAGACAAAAAACTGTTGATTAATCTACAGAAGAAATAATAGTTATAAACAAGAAAAAGCTTGTGCACAATTTTCTTTCTGTACCTGTTTGGATCTGCAGCAGGAAGTGGAGTGAAGCTCAGCGGGGGTCCTCCATCGTACCACGTCTCCTCCTCAGTTGGTTTTCCCAACTTACATAAGGGATGTATGCAGTCAGGTTGGAAGCACAGAAATAGGTGGAAAACATACTTGGAGGGCATAGCAGTCACCAGGTGACGATTTCGCAACATCCAAATTTCCTCAATCCATTTGTACTTGCCTGGGTATTCATTCTTCAGCTTTGCTTTGTCTGCTGGCTTTCCTTTAAAGTAGACCTTAACCATTTCCCTTAGCTCCTGATAAGGTGAACTATCCGTGCCCTTATAAAGGTGTATGCATGTGTTTGCACGTGGGGATTTGTTTACCCTACTGATATAAACATCAATGGCATCGCTGAGATTTTCTTTAAGCTTGTTTTCATCGACCTTACCAGTTTTGGAGTCAAGGCACGAACCATTGAGTGTTGATGGAATAAACAAATTACTGTGGCCAAGAGCGAGGCAGCCATTCTGCAATTCAACTCTGTTCCTATTGCTAGAGCCACTATCTCTGGTTGTTACAATCAGCACTTTAGATGACTTTTCGAGGTGATAGTTTGTCCACCAAAATTGGACCTCCTTGTGCATGTGCATGTTGCATGTTGTGCAGGATTTTTCTGATGGAGTGGGACAGCCTTAACAATGCCAGCACATATCTCTGCTGTTGAGCCAGTACTGGAAAAGTTGTATGATGTCGTCTGAAGTGTGGACGGGTATTTGTTGACGTAGTCTGTCTTGGTGGTAAGAGGGACACCATCTTGTATACACAAAGTCGCTTGCCTGTTGTGGGTGGCTAAGGTATCTAACCGAAACCCAGCTTGGTCATCTCGGTTTATGTTGACTATGTCAGTACCATCCTTGAGTTGCAAAGCATCAAGGGCCCTGTACAGGGCAGATGACCAGTGTTTATCTGGATTGTATCGTAATGTGAAGCCCTTTCGCGCTCGGCGGCATGTGACATTTGCAAGGCCTTTGTACCTCCTAGCAGACAACCTCCTCTTGTTTCTTGCGACACAAAGTTGCACTACAGTCCCAAACCCAAACTTTCTTTGATAAACTCTCTCCAGGTGCTCTTTTATTCTACTGAAAGCTGCCTTTTTTTCAACTTTACGATTTCCATCGAATGTAAGGATCCCTGTTCTTCTCCATCTGTCAGCTCCAACGCCAGCAGTTTTAACATAATTCTCAATGGTAGAACCAATATTTGGACATTCTTTGAGGATTTTTCCAACATTCTTTCCTCTCCTTCGTCTCAGAAATCTAGTCTCTGCTATCCTCTTGGCTGCATTTCGCTTTGCATTTTTTCTCAACTGTTTTACCTTTTTTGAGATTATTTCCCGGGCTTCAGGTTGTAGGGGGTCATGAATGCTTCCCCAATCCTCACTACTTTCTTCAGTTTCAGACAGTATGGCTTCATCATCCACATTTGACTGGTTTTCTTGAAGTCTTTCCGAAAGAAGATATGCTTGCCTGCTCTGTTCTATAATAGACTCCTCCCTTTCATTCAATTTGAGCAAATGTATTTGCCCACTGAAGTCTAACAGGATCTGATCTATGGCAGCTTTAGTGTAGCCACTTAACTTATTTTCAATAACTTCAGCAAAAAGAAACCAATTAAGTTCACAAGCTCTTAGGAGGTCCATCAGTTCATGCGAATTTTGATACACTGACCCTGTATGAGTTATTTGCTTGTTGAGAGGAAACTGATGAGTTATGTCAAATACTACTGAATCACCTGCCTTACTGTTATTCACTGGGTCATCTTGTCCTAATTCCATGTTAGCGTCTCCATCTTCATCTTCTGTATCGGTTTCACTTCCTTCATCCTCCTCATCACTACTATCACTGTCAACTTGAACACCAAATGACGAGAGTAAAGCTTTTTCTTGCATATCTGCGATGGAGTCTATAGCTTCCCTGATTTCTCTTGTTTCTCGTAAAGCATTTTCTACCCTTGTCTTTCTTCTCTGTAGATCGTCAAAGCCATAGATGCTTCTTAACTTTGTATTGCTTTGCCCAGATGCCACAGCAACGGCATAGGTAATCCTTTCCCTCTCTGCATCTGACTCTACGGATGATAGGACTTCTTTTATAGATCTTGCAGCCTTTGCTGCTTGCTCTTTACAAAAGCTGTTCAATTCACAGTCCAATCTAGACAAGAGGCCTCGAGCTAACTCCAAGTTGTTTCCCTTGGGAACAAGGAAAACTACATGGTTATTTTTCTTTTCTTTTACTCTGACAGCAGCAATAGGCAGTTGCAGAAGTTTTCGTTTGGCATCAGTCGACTTATACTTCACACCAGGGCTAGATATCGAGAATGCTTCACTTAATTTAATGTACCCAACATCAGCAATGCGTTTTGCAACAGTTAATAATCCAGTGCACGATTTGCAAGGCTGGATGTGTTCAGCAACACAGATTTTCTCTTTTGTGACAACAAAGCTTTCCAAAGTGAATCCCTCCAATTCAGAAATGTCGGTAAGATCATCAACTTTAATATAGTTAGACAGGTTCTTAAAACTCTTTAACAACAACACATCATCGTCAAGCCCCCTCACAGACTCCTTAGGGGGCTTTCTACAAAATCCTGCTCAGATGCCATAGCAACTACAGGACTGTTATTAGGCTGTGTAGCTTTAAATTGCTCTTGCCCTGAAGCCACTGGTGTTTGGGGGCTGTTGTTTTCTTGCCCTGAAGCCACTGGAACTTGGGGGCTGCTGTTCACTTGACCTGAAGCCACAGGAACTTGGGGGCTGTTGTTATCTTGCCCTGAAGCCACATGATCTTCTGGTGTGCTTTTGGGCTGCGTAGTGGTACAGTTTTCTTGCCCTAGAACTACTGAAGCCTGATCGGGATTGGCCTTTGTACTGCTGGTTCCTTTCTTGTAGACATCAAGAGAAACTTGATTTGAAACTTTAACACCAACGCTTGGTCTTACCTTCTTTTTGTACCACTTGGACTTCTTTTCCTTTCCTTGGAACAACTTAAGCTCTTGTTGGGCATCGAAAACTTCTTTCCTTAATGTGGCCATTTCTTTCTGTAGCCTATCACATGTCTCCCAGTCTTTCGATGCCTGTGCTTTACTTTGATAAAGCTGTTTGTACTTCATTTGCTTCTGCTTTCCTTCAATATCTTCTAGAAGTTGGGAAGTGTGTTCCTTTCTTGATGTCTCTGAGGTATACTTTTTCTTTGATGGTACTGGTTCAACTTCTTCAACTGATTTTGATCGGGATTTTCCTTTCTTAAATGCAAAATAACCATTGTTTCTTACTGCCTCTTTAGCTTTTTCGTAGAGGACAGCCCTTTGGTGAAGCAGGGATGGATTTTGAATCTTGGCTGTGCTGATCACATCTTGTTGAGTATTGTTCACTTGATTCTCCTTTGTGACACAAAATTATCTATGTATTAGATGACTACGTCTGCCACTCCATTTTTATATTTTGATAAAATCTATAAATAGACCAATTTTGGTATAATAAAATTCTAACTTGGGTCCAAGCATTAGGGGAATAAAACAAAAAAAAAATACCATCAGCATTGAGAAATGAATAATTTGTCTTCTGTTTATTCCTCATTATCTTAGGTTTCAAGCTAGAATTTCAATTAATAAAAATTAGTCTAGTATTCCTTATAAAAGCATGGAATAGACAGCCCCTTAAATGTTCTTTTCTCTGCAAAAAAAAACTTTGTCATACTTCATAACTTTGTAGTACTTGCTTATGTGAAATAAGCTTTATCAAATGTTGAATTCACAATACTGAAACAAATAAATTATTTTATGCTTGTAAGAGATGCATGCACAGAATTCATTTAATCAACCATACATTTACTGAGCCAAACTATCATAGGATAAAATGCACCCAAAAGAATCACTTACCTTTACGCGAGGGCCAATCTGTACCCTTCCACCATTTACCACAAGCGTAGCTTGATTTGCTGAACCAACTGACAAAAAATCATAAACACAAGCTATCACTATACTTGTTTAAGCTTCAAGCATGTGTGATCTTTTCATTTGTGTTTGTATCCGATGGCTAATAAGCCTTCTTCTGTTTTACTAAAAAGTAAACAGCCATGCAAGTGTGCAAGTGTGCAGGTCATAACAAAGGAGAACTCAAGGTGGATTAAAAGTATTTGCTACACTATTTTTAGTAGAAGGACAGTTTTATACCTTTGGTTGGCATGGGAGGTGTTAATGAATTGGATTACCTGTGGTTGTTGATGGCGAACAAACAACACCTTGATTACTATTTATAGTAATAGGGACATGATGCATAGAATGGCTTGATGGCTGTGTATGATGCACAGTATGGCTTGATGGCTGTGTATAGCAACAAACAAAGTGAATTAGCAATTGTCCAACAACAAAACCACTTTTTTGAAATATTTAAATAAATACATAAATAAATAAATAAATAAATAAATAAACAAATAAATGGATTAAAGCAAGAGTGAGCAAAATGCTACATGAAATATATTTTCATGATTAAATAGTCATCTTAAAAACATTTTGAAATTGTGGTGACTCTTTCAGCATGACTGTCTCTGATTGGAGCCAATTGCTTCACTCAGCCAATCCAAGGAAAAAACATCATACAGACTTTTTTTAATGAACTACAAGAACAGCTAAATATTCAAATCCTCTATATGGAGCTCACCAAGGAAAAAACATCATACAGACTTTTTTTAATGAACTACAAGAACAGCTAAATATTCAAATCCTCTATATGGAGCTCACCTTTGTAATAACACGCAGCTTGGCTCTGTCCTCTACACTAGCACTGGGCTCCAAATCTATAAACTCCTGCCATTCTTTATTGTAAATTTGCAGAATTATGTCCTGGTCAATTGCAATACCAAATGCCTCTTTTATAATAGAACTATAGCTTTCATCTTCTAGTGACAGGACTTTACGGCTTTCACCGAACTCAACAAGAACCTGGAGCAAAACAACCCCACATCAAAACATACCAGTACACAAAACAGATTTTACTAACAGAATCCTCTCAAAATAATTCAATTTCTATCACTAGTAGTCACAACTTGTAGTGTAGAATAAAGAGCAACAATAAAAAAATCAGCAAGTATTCCCACTTAATGCTGCCACTTCCCACTTACGACAAGCCTTGAAATATTCCACATTATTTTGTATTAAATTCAAAACATCAAAGTTGCAATCCAACATATGTCATCCAACTGATGTCAGTTGCTGTAATATGACAGCTGGCGTGCAATTTCATATTTATACATATGAATTTTCGATCTATTGCTGTGTCAAAAACTCGTTGCAGAGCACCTAGTGAAATCATGCTAAGTAGGATGCAAATGTTTATGCATTAAAATAAGGTTCTGTGCAAATATTTCTTTTAAAATCCGACAAAAAGAAACAGTATGTATTACAAAACGTCAATATATATATAGATAACTAATTTTTATTTTAAAAGCATCAAGATAATCCTTACCTTTCGTTCTGCCATTGTCAAAAGCACAACAAAAACGCGGGAAGCTCATCCAAATGACTTCTGGGTTTTTTTCCAAGATGGGCGCTCATTCCCAGGCCCTCTCCACTTTCCAAGATGGCGACAGAGTCAAATTTCCCACCCAGGGGATCGCTGTGGACGTCAAAATCCCTACCCAGGTAGAGCCTCACAAAGTCAAATTCCCGTGGGTTGCCCCCCCCCCCCCCCCCCCCCCCCCATCCTGGGGCAAACCATTGATAGGTACATAAGATGACTGCCAAATGTGCCTCGAGGGGAATGCAGGTTTCTGTACACAAGAAGGCCTGGATGGACGAAGAAGGTTTGTTCTTTTCCCTTTATCATTTTCGGAGTATTTAATAGCAGCCACGACAATTTTTTCGAACGATTTGTAGTCAAGTTTGCCTCATTCGTGGGAGCGAGGTTAGGAATTTGTTCAATTGTTTCTGACGTCAATCATTTCAAGCACGTGCTTTTTAGCACGTGCGCTCGCTGCTGAAATCACCCCGGCTTTGTTTACGAACTTGCTCGCCGTAGAAGCACTCATCGGAGTTGTTTTTTCTTTGCATTTGTAGTTTGTTAAATCTGCTTTTAAGCACCTTCGGTTTAGGACGACGAGGAAGAAGAAGCAGAAGACACAGAAGAGTCGATTGACAACGAGTTCGAGACAGATAGCGAAGCCAAGGACGACGAGTCGCTGAGCTCAGCCAAGCTTTCAAACAAGCGGTTTTTTTCAGAGCCACCCCGGTTCTTTTTAGAACCAACAAATCAGATAAAGTCAATGATCAATGTTGTTTGTCTTTTGTTTATTCATTTACCGGTATTTATTAACATACTCATTTCAGTTTAGCTTTAACGAGAATCACTTCGTGAATTTTACCGGGGCCACTTTTGCCTTGGCAACCCACGTTTACACTAGCATGCATAAGGGTCGTTTACATCAAGAAGTTTATCGCGGGACATGAAAATCTATTTTATTGCAAATATTCTTTGGAGAAAAAAACGTCTAATTACTAATGTGAAAAGAGAAACTGATATTTGCCTGTGTACTCATTTCGATAATAGAATTACGCCTCGGCTTTCATAAAAATCTTCCCTGCTAGCAGAGGTCTCTCCTGCCAGCAGGGCCGGAAATAAAAATCACGCCGGCCAAGGGCGCCTATGCTTTGTCGCATAAAAATTGGCATAAAATCTACATTAAATCAAACGGATGATTCTTAACGATATCCAAAAAAGTAAATTTAATTTAGTCATAGTATACAATTTTTGAAAACGTGGCAACCCTGTGCTGTTGAAGACGGTTTTTTGTCTTCAAATCACGCGCTCGAAAAGTCCAGGTATGGCAGGTTGCGGGCCAAATCTACAAACTTCCAGGGTCTCGTTTTCATTCCTAAAACGGACAAATTACTTCCTTGGCACTTAAAATAAAAAGGAAAAACATAAATCGATGTTTAGGTAGCCTCAGAATGGAAGATCAAGGTGAACGGAGCCCTCAAACTTTTCTTGTGAATAATTTTTCCTTCCCTCAACCGCGACCAAAACAAGGCGATCGGTGCGCTTTCAAGAGAGTTTTGAATACAGATAGCGGATTTAAAACAGCTGCCTGGACTTTAGAAAACAAAAATGGCAATGTACATATTAGTTGGAAGTTGAATTCAGCCTTTAGCACGATAGGCAAAGCCACAGCCGATAAAATAACTGCAAAATTTGTGGGAAAAACTCACGCTTTCGCTTTTGCGTGAATAATTAATTCGAACACGCGTTCACGCAGCGAATCGCGTCTGTGAAATTTCGAACATTTTTTGTGCTTTTAGATAAGTTTTTTTTTGCCTCATCTTGAATGAAAATTAATTGTTATTGAACTTCCTGTCGCGTTTCTTTCATTTGGTTGCCTTCATTTGAGAGTTTTAGTGCACGCTGGATTTGGATTTCTGTACATTTACGGCGACCCCCGTGATTTGTTTGTTTAGTATATTCGCTTCCCTCAAATATATTTTTATTGAGTCTTGTTCAGCTTCTACGGAACTACTGGGGATAGAGCTAAGTTGGTACTAAATTTACACAGTTGAAAAACGATTTATTTCAAAATAATTGCCTTGTTTTTGTCGTCTTTTTGATGTAAAACTTTCCTCTTTCTCTCGCTGCGCTGTAAAATTTCGTCGGGCGGCGAAAAAATTATATCCGATTTCTTCTTTTTGAATTCGTTTTACGTGTGTTTTTCGCCGAGGACTTCGGTATAAGAATCGAAGGAATCCTTTTAAAGAGAAACTTTTTTAACATGCTACTCTTGTTCTTGAGACGTCTTATAAAACGCAGTGAATAAACTTACGTTTTACAAGAGATTGATGTAAAGATAGTTTTGAAATATGTTCGCTTTGATTCTCGATAAAAGGTTCACTCTCAAGTGCAGTGGTCGCTCATAAATACGTCTCTCAAAAAATCCACTCTTAAGTTTTCGCACATGAAGTAGTCTCTCGTAAAGGTTATAGAAGTTTTCATTCCTCCAAAAGTGATAATCTTTGTCTGTAATGCCTTCGATTGCCTCGAGTAAAGTTACTATGTGCACTTCGAGAAATTTGTCACAGCGAAAAGCGGGGCCCTGGAAACGAGACATTGAAAAAACGAAAGGAAAAAACAGCATTTTATAACCGGTTCCAGCCTTCAGCTGGCCCCGGTAATTATTAGGGAAATTTGGAAAAGTTATATTTTGGTGCGCGAAAATACTCGGTTATAAGACGCACCCCGAGTTTTGAGCAGATTTTTATCGAACAAACATATTTTCTTGTAAAAAATGGTGCGCCTTATAAGTGAATAAATACGGTAAGTGCACAACTTCATTTCTGACACCATAACCAAAGTAGAGCAAATTAGAGAGGTTTGGATTTTAAGGCCAAAAATATACAGCCCTTTTGCAGAATACCCTTCAACGAATTGCTATACATAACTGGTTGAAGATTGTTTTAATAATTCTGAGCATTTCCTACCACTGTTTTGAAGACGAAAAAGAGATGGAAAAACAATGTTTCATACTCATATGCCATTCATGGGCTCAGACCAGAATATTGTAAGGCCATATCATGTAGGTTGCCAAGCTTTTGTCTGTTGAAATGCTTTCCCTGTTTGTAATCTGCTTTTTAGCCCAGGTATATATAAATTTTACTGTGAAAAGGTATATTCTTAAAGATAAGCTGAAACAGTTTATGGTTCATTTTAGCATACCGGTAGCTTACAATCATGTAGTGCCCAAACTGTGACAGATAGCCTCTGGTGGTTATTGTATGTGTTGTTTAACCTTGCTATGGTTACTTCTACATTGCTGTAATCAAGACTTTTGCCCTCACATTCTGTATAATTATATTTCCTATTAAATTATACAGTGCATGAATCAATTATTGAGGTACTACAGCTTTGTTTGATGGCAAGACCAGTAGGTAATGGGCCACAGAATTTCTGTGGCACCAGTCAGTAATGGGCCGCAGAATTTCTGCGGCACCAGTCAGTAATGGGCCGCAGAATTTCTGCGGCACCAGTCAGTAATGGGCCGCAGAATTTCTGCAGCACCAGTCAGCAGTGGGCCGCAGAATTTCTGCGGCACCAGTCAGTAATGGGCCGCAGAATTTCTGCGGCACCAGTCAGTAATGGGCCGCAGAATTTCTGCGGCACCAGTCAGTAATGGCCGCAGAATTTCTGCGACACCAGTCAGTAATGAGCCGCAGAATTTCTGCAGCACCAGTCGATAATGGGCCGCAGAATTTCTGCGGCACCAGTTGGTAATGGGCCACAGAAATTCTGCGGCACCAGTTGGAAGTGGGCCACAGAATTTCTGCGGCACCAGTCAGTAATAGGCCACAGAAATTCTGCGGTACCAGTCAATTACAGGCCATGGAATTTCTGTGCCAGTCAATTATGGGCTGCAGAATTTCCGTGCCAGTATGCAGGATTTATTTGAGATTTATTTCAATGAAGATAAGAGTGCATGGTTCTTGTCAGTCTATTTCAGTCAATTGTTGCAGAGCTGCTTTTTACATAATATTTTTTTGCTATTTTCCTCTGAATTCATGAAGTGTCCGCAATAATAAGATAATTATTGCAAGCTAAACAAATATGCAATCAAAATTTACTTGTCAACTACGATAAGACCAATTTTGGAAAAACACAAATTGTTTTGGAAGGCGTTGAAAATAAGACATACTGTATACAAATAGTAGAAAGATCAAAGATTATATCTAAAAAGAAGCCTATTTACAAAAAGTTAAACTTCTTAAATCTTTCAGTCTTTATATCCGGGCGATGAGAACTTTTGTTTCTGAGTTGATACTTTGTTTCTTTATCCTTCGGAATGATGTTACTAAGGGGGATCCAAGGGCGTAGCGGAGAGGGGGGGGGGGTGCCTGGGGTGCCCGTGACCCCCTCCCCACCCCTCCACCCCCTTTGTAAGCCCTTTTTTAAGCAAACAACCTACAATATTCAGGTGGCAATCTGGAGAGTACCCTTTGTTTGACAGATTGTGAACCCCCTTTTGAAAATCCTGACTACGCCCCTGAGGATCCACTGATCGTACCTTGAAAAGCTTCTTATCTGCCTTTTCTAAGAGTTCTCGAATGTCCATTCTCTTAGATGTGTATTTCCTTTTAAATCATCTATCCAGAAAGTTTTATATGACCGTGAGATCTGAGTCTACAACACCATAAACAGGTAGACCATAAGTGAAATTCGGTAAAACTAATGCGCTAAATAAGTGGTTTACTTCACCTTAACTGAAACCTTCCTTCCTTAAAGATCTTAATACAAACAGACACTTATTTGCCTTAATCAACTTAGCACGTACGTGTTCGCTATATTTACAATTCTCCTGAAATGTAACACCTAAAATGGGCAGCTCCGTGCATTGCGGAATGTCGTTAACTTGCGCAATATCCTGAAAAAACCCTTTCTTGTGAAAAATATTTCTTTACAATTCGACGGATTACAAATCATACTATTTTCCTTTGACCAAATTAAAAACTGATCCACCAAATCCGTACGACAGTGGCCATTACTCCAAACGGGAACAATGAGAGTAGAGTCGTCCGCGTATTTAAACAGAGCTGGGTGATTATCTATGTTGATTTCCAGATCATTAATAAAAATACTAAATAAGTACGGACCACTCACACTGCCCTGTGTAGTGCCCCTGTTCACGCATTTCCATTGTCCTTGAAAACTATTGTAAATAATACACTGTTGACGATTCTCAAGAAAGCTTAAATACCAATTGATTATGAATGCATTTAACGGTACATCCTTAAGCTTTTGCAAAAGCTCATGATTAACGCTGTCGAACGCTTTACTGAAATCCATGGCAAACAAACGCACGGCTTTACACTTAGGGTTATCTAGATAACAATGGACGGTGTGCTGCATACTGAGGAGCGCGTCAATACAGCTCCCCCCTGTCCTATAGGCGAACTGAGTTGAGCTCAGATGTTGCTCAACAGTGTCCCGTCCGTGAATGTTATACACGGACTTCTCAAATGCACGTGCAATTACAGGGGTGACGTTGATTCCTCTGTAGTCTGTCATTCCCCTGGAAACGTCAACCTTGGGGAGGGGGGTCAAGTGCGCTCTTTTCCACGATGATGTACTAAATTTCAGGGACAAGTTCCAGATCTTGCAAATTAAAGGTGTAAAATTTTCCGCGTGGTCTCTCCACACCCAAAACGGTATGAGGTCTGGTCCTTTGGCGGTTTTCTTCAGGTGCTGCAAACAGTACCATACCTGTCTTTCTGAAATCTCAGGAACTTGGACCCCACTCTCGACGAAAAACACTAAACTTGGGAAGCACTGCCGGAAACTTAGGGCATTGTCAGAAATCGAAAAAAGAAAGGAAAAAGGAAATGAATCTTGAGACCAAAGATCTTTCTTTGAGTCACACTCGTCCACAGCATTGGAAGGAGTGAAACATGGATCACGGAATTCAGAATAAGGATTAAGAATTCAGAATCTG
>JAEMWC010000419.1:485000-545000 GCA_016490735.1 Pachyseris speciosa | reverse complement strand
GAAAACGTGACGAGAAAGGTGAGATTGCTCATAAGAATTGATTTAAAAGTTCCGACTTCATGCATAAATTACATTTTAGTTTTCGTATCAGCCACATGTATTTCAGTAATTACAGACTAACTTTTTGCAAGCAGAATGATAGTCTACGCGTAGCCATGCGGCTACACCCGAAGGCTAGCACAATGACTGATGGCCAAATTTCATGAAAGGTGTCAGCGGATTTACACAGAAATGCTGAAGTTAGTTTTGAACATCGAATTTATTCTTCGGCCCGAAGGTTTTATTCCGGACCGAACGCACAAGTTATGCACTCGCATCTGATTGTTTTCTAAACAATGGAATTGAGTTGGCTACGTCATAGCTTGCACATGCACCAAACCGTGAAACTATCCCTTTAAGTACGAGTGCATGCACGCCGATGGGGTTTGGGGAAAACTGCAGCCAGTAGGACAGCATACGTTCTCATACTACTTAAAAGCCATGACGCAATTCGCCGTGAATTGTGCAGTTGGTCAAGAATGAAATGATGAAACTTTCCTTTCTCTTTGGAGCCAACATGACCTGCTCTCAGAAAGATAGAATATCTTGCTGAAAATGTATTTCGTGATTAAGGCCTTTCAGGGAAGCTTTGGCTTAAAAGTGAATGACATTAAGAAAATGACCTGTGCGTGGAACGGCCAGCATTCACAATCGCAGCAATAATCGCCAAAGGTGAATCGCTGTAGACAAGCAGCAAAGAGAGGCGTCTACCCTACCTTTCAAATGCTTTATTTCTTTAGATGGGGCACATAACAGCACTATTTATGCTAAATCTAGTACTAACAAAGACACTATAATCTAGAAAACCTGAGCTACGCCATTGCAAGTTACAATCTAAATCCCCAAGTCGGGCTTAAAACCTTTTCTTCGTTCTGGTCAGTGGCAAACGGTATTGGATCGGTAGTTACCCCGGCCTTGATTCGTTGCTTCAACAAACGTAGACTGCTAAC
This sequence comes from Pachyseris speciosa, assembly GCA_016490735.1. Classification (NCBI taxonomy): domain Eukaryota; kingdom Metazoa; phylum Cnidaria; class Anthozoa; order Scleractinia; family Pachyseridae; genus Pachyseris; species Pachyseris speciosa. The sequence continues at coordinate 544,011 of JAEMWC010000419.1, read as the reverse complement.
ACGTCAGCCACGCCAACGTCGTCTGCAAGGAAGCAGAAGAACGATTTTAATGCAAAAATGGGCCGCCCATCTATCTGGGAACACCTGAAATCCATCCATACCTTTAGCCTCCACAACTGAAAGGATGAAAAGAAAAATGACAAAAACTTGGAAGGTTGGTGCACAGACATTGTACTGCTATCAGAACAGGAAACCAGGGTACAAGGAAGGGAGGAAGGAAGGAAGGGAGGGAAGAAGGGTGGAAGGAAGGAAGGAAGGAAGGAAGGAAGGAAGGAAGGAAGGAAGGAAGGAGGGAGGTGAAACATGGTCATCGAGCAAGGATGCTAGGAAACTTAATTTTTTATTGTACGCCATTAAATCTGTAAATTACGATATCAACTGTGCTTTTTTTTCGAGAAGTCCAAGTTTTATAGTTAATACTAATCGCTTTTCGATGGCCATTGTTTGATTGCTAAGTTGATATATCCCTAGCTATGTAAATTTCTCTGTCTTAACTTTTGTGGTTCGTTTGTGTGTGTATTTTTGTGTGTGAGCCTGATTTTTGAACTTAGATTTCTATTATTGTGATCCCCCATCATAAGCCTAGGTGCTTTGGGGGCAAACAATGGCAAATATGTTTAAATTCAAAAAAAGGAAGGAGGGAGGGGGAAAGGAAGGAAGGAAGGAAGGAAGGAAGGAGGGAGGGAGGGAAGGAGGGAGGGAGAGAGGGAAGGAGGGAGGGAGGGAAGGAGGGAGGGAGAGAGGGAAGGAGGGAGGGAGGGAAGGAGGGAGGGAGGGAGGAAGGAAGGAAAGAAGGAAGGAAGGAAGGAAAGAAGGAAGGAAGGGAGGGAGAGAGGGAAGGAGGGAGGGAGGGAGGGAGGAAGACTGACATCGCCATATTTGCAAATAACAAGAATTTGAAGTGGTATAACATACTAAACATTTTCAGAAGAAGGGAACGAATAGGAGCCTTGATATCACAAAACATTCTTTAACTCACCGTAATTGTTCCAGTTTGTATAACCAGCTCGCTTACTGTAAAGTATCATGTGTTTTGTGGGGTTAAAGCGCTTCTCCCAATCACACACTGCGGAAGAAATTACCATCCATCCAAAGTCATTAGGGCAACTGGCATAGCTCTTGTTGATGAGGAAGCGGCGTAAGTTCACTGAATCGCCTTGGATAGAGAAGTAATTGTGAGCTTCTGCTTTTATGCCGACCCAGGGCATGTTAGTTAATTTACCCACTGAAAACCAGTTGAGCTTGTCCGTTCCACGGGCGTCGAACTTCAGCTCCTTGATCACGCTCCCTCCTTTATAGAGGACAACCTTTGCCTGAAAAAGTTAAGTACTTCTCTTTTTCTTACTCCATCATTATCATTACACTCATTGTTTTCTTTAAACGGCATTAAATTAAATTAGCACGAATCGAGGAGCGAGCGGGTTTATATCACGATGACTATAACATCTCCTAAATCCAAGCCCTCGCGTTTAACCTTTTTAACACCTTTAAAAGTCACTAGAAACTAGTTTCATCTATGCCCAGTTAATTCCAGTTCTTGATAAGATACATAGGCTATGAAGAATGGAAAACTACCACGTATGTTTGAATGTCTTGAGCACAGGTCTACTGGAGAAAAGAAATAAAGAGCGCAAATAAAATAATGTGTTCCCAACAAATAACATTTCTACCTCAGATGGGCCGAAGTCGTGCCAGTTTAAAATGATCCTGTTCTTATAGAGGTCGTCATATTTGTTTGTGACGTCAAGAGCTTCCATTGCTTTCTCAGAGTAGGTATAAGCGGAGTTGTAGACATCATAGGCGTCCCTTTCAACTCCACTCACTGCCTTAAAAACCAAGGTCCAACCTATAAAGATTCACGATAGGATTTAGAAAATAAAGTGGAGTGAGAATGCTGCATTCTAAGAATAGGTGCTGATCCCATAATTATTTTGGTTGAAAACAAAGCTAGGTGTGAAGTTAACTTTTTGGACTTGTTTAGCTCACTGTAAGTCTCCCATCCAAAAAGATGCAAAATAGTTGTATGTCTTGGTCAATTCAAATACGTTTGGATATGTCTTCTAGGTTATGTTTTCTGATACAAACGTCTCTCACAGTCTCTTAGACTTCGCGGAACTATATATATATATATATATATATATATATATATATATATATATATATATATCTATATCTATATATATATATATATATATATATATATATATATATATATCCGTTATATGAAAAGATACCACTCTCAAACTTGACCAGGTTACTAATTTCAAGGTGCTCTTTGTAGAAGGCTCAATAGGGACCTTTTGTCAGCCAATATCAAAACGTAATAATGACCATAATATTAGGTTCTACAGTGTTATTTTTTTGTATCATGCAATAGAGTACTTTTAGTGAATCAATTCATTGATCGCCATATTTTCTAACCTCCGGCCACCATGTCGCAGTAAACTGGGAATAAGCATCCTCTCCTGTCTGAGAAAAATCAAAGGGCTCCTATGAGCTAAACTCGTGAATTTCATAACAATATTAGTCGCTGATTACGTAAATATATATACTGGAAACAGTTTTGACTGCCGTTTTCCTGCAAACAGTTTAAAATTTAGTTTTATTTGAGCTGTGATGATTAGCACGAGTCTTCTCGAGTTTTTTCGTCATAGCGTGTCAATATAATGCATTTCTATATTGACTGCCTTGAGATGATTCTACATACTGATACTACAGTAATTAAAATGCTTGCGATACTTGCATGAAGTAGCGTCCACCCTCTATAAAGATATTAAACACCTATTTAACACCGAAAAACGTCCAGTTCAAAATTAACACCTGGTTTGGTTAAAAAAAATCGCTTTCAAAGTGGATAGTTACCCCACTCAGAAGAAAGCCATATTTATTATTAAGATGACATACTGGACAACTACTTTTTTTAGAGAGGACGGGGGGTTGGGGGGAGGAGTGGTTAGGGTGGGTATGGAGGAGAGGTGATAGCGTCTGTAGTCTTTGCGTTAGAAATTCATTTAAGTAAACAAGGTCTAAGGAGATCATATTTTAGAATAGAAAATCGATTGAGCGTTAGATTAATGCTTATATCCGTTTAGTAGACAAATGACCAAAACTTAAACACAAGAAGTATTATGAAGACTAACTAATGAAATAATCGAAGGAGAATTTGTCATAGAAATCGTCAATCTCCTGTTGCAGTCAAAGGCGCAATTGTGTCAGTGTTACATTTTCAATTCTTGCGTTTTCAAGTTCTGCTTTCCACATTTTCCTCGTTTTGCGTTTTTACTATGCTTAAATGCTTTTTGCTCGTTATCTCTTGCTTTGGAACGAAAACAAAACCATTTTACCACTCTGTGAGATCCAGTAGACGCCGTTTTCATTCTGGCTGTCGTTGTTGGCTGCCCTGATGTCCTCACACGAATACCCGGGATTGGATCTCGAGCCATATGGTGCTTCATAATGAAGATTTTTCCATTCACTTCCGGTGCAGACAAGAACTTTGCCGTCAGCGAGCCTCAACTGGCCAGCTCTACTAGGCAGACAAGCGCAGTTGTGCTGTTGGCGTTGTAGCACATAGCGGCGTTTAGCGGCCTTACCACATGCCGGCCTATCACATTGCAGGGCGCTTGTAAGGCACAGAACGCTGGTCAGTATAATGCTCAACACAGTAATCTGCGCCATTCTTATAACCTGAATGGAATGAAATCTGTGTAACTGAAAATAATCGAAAACGAATTAGCAAATAGCGTGAAAATTCTTAGTAATACCATCCTTACTAATATAGATCATTAGATTTGACTGAGCAACAATTTTCACTCCAGTAATTAAATACGTGCAGACTAAATTCTGATATCTCCCGGCGCAACAACACTGACTCCTGACAAGCGTTATTCACTGCAGCACTATGCAAAAACATCGCCAGGAGTCCGAGAATTTAAGACAAGCATCTGTTCAGGTTTTTTGTTGTTGTTGTTCGTTTTTGTATTTTTTGTATTTTTTTGTAACTCACTTTCTGTGTGCAATAATGTTATTACTGGCCATAAACTTTGCACATGTAATCTTGTTTTCATCCCGCAAATAATTAAAGCCAATCCAAAGAGCATTTCCAGCTCTAGTAATCAGTCGGAGCATTAATTCTAAAAAAAGGGAATAGCTTTCTTTTTAGTGACTAAGATTTTTGCCATACCGAGAGCTCTTTCCATTAGATACACTTTCCAGTTTTTCAAACTGTGAGAACCAATTTGCATCTCTTCTGTGTTTTTCCTCCCTCCGAGCACGATACTGGCTAAACCCCTTACATCAACTGGCATTCTTGCGCATGTTAACCTTATTCACTCGTTGCTCCCATCCCCGCAAGTGTCCCACTCGTCCTGCTTTCTACTTCAGAGGTGCTCGGTTTAATTTACGGAACGCTGGGCCCCTCGAATCCTGAGGCTTTCTCAACGTTGTATAAATCCCTTGTGCGCCCTGTGATTGAATATGCTGCCTCGGTCTAGAATCCGCATTTATCCAAGGACGTATCACTGTTAGGAAATGTTCACAGAAGAGCCTCCCGTCTCGCCCTTGGCCAAAAACCCAGAGAGATGGCCTATGAAGATCGCTTAAATAAATTACAGTGGCCTACATTAGAAGCAACGAGATTATATCTTTCCCTTGTGGAGTGCTATAAGTCAATTTTTGGTTTAAATCATCTCGTCTTTGATAACTTTTTCGAATTTACAAAGTATAAATCCACTCGTGCTAACCACCCTTACAAATATTATCCACCAAGTTAGCAAAGTGTAACGCACTTAAGTATTCCTTCTCCGTTCGCGTGGTGAGTGAATGGAATAATTTGCCGATATCTGTGGTCGAAGCTGGAAGCGTGAAGGAGTTCAAGAATAGACTTAAGCGCTTTCGTAATATTGTTTAGTTTTTAACCTCCATTTATTGTATATATTTGTATTCATTTTGTACATAATTGTAGATTTTTTACTTTTAGATATTCGTAAGTTTTTATTTTAGGTGAAACCTTATAGGGCTAACCTCTGTCTCTCCTTTTCAAGATGTACTTTTCACTAGTCCTTTTTTTCTGCTTTGCATCTTGAATAAAAGTTATGTTATGAAAAGGATCTCAGTTTCTGTATAATACCCCCAACATAATCAAAAGTCTTACCTACAGTTAGTCCTCCTGTTTGTAAAAAGGGCCTGACTTTTCAAGAACAGAGGCGCAGTTGTTACCGTGAGGCCTCTTTAGTAAAGCTGTTTCAGCTGAGTGAGTGGGTGGAGGTTATTCACAAATTAATTTCATTGGCTCCAGTCATGATCTGATAACTGAGTCACATTAAATTTCGCCTTCTCTGTGCAAGCATTAATTTCAATTGAAATAATGTTTTATTCATGTCACGTTCATAACCAAAGGAGCCTGTGTTGTTTATTTTTATGGTACCCTTGTAAATAACACCGCCACTTTTTACCATACGCCTTCATTCCAATGTAATTGAATTATTTAATGCCTTGCCTTTTCGTGCAAACTCTTGATCAATGAAAAAGGCGAAACGTATCATCCACATAACGTCGGTAGAAAAGAATCTCTGCAGAGTTGAAATTTTTTAGCCGAGATCTTTCCTGATGTCCCTTAAATACAATTTGCTAGTCCAGGGGCAAGTGGAGACCCCATTGCTACCCCATCAATTTGATCGTAAAAACGTCTCTTTGAATTGAAAGTGAGTTCGTGCGGTTGCGATTGTAAAGACATCTTTGATCTCTTTGATGATAATAAATGTCTTCAAAGAACGATAACATAGCCAAATGATGTTTCTTTATATTGATTGAACTTATGCCTTCAAAATGGGACCTTGTGTTACCAAACATTGCTACTGGATGTCATCGTCACCTAGTATAATAACGGGCAATTTCATAAAGTCGCGCAAAAGGAAGCGTTAATTTCTAAATTTACAAAAAGTAATAAATAAAAAAATTGTTCTTCGTACATTGTTGAGTAATATAAGCACTTGGGAATTTTTAAGAACACTCGAGAAGTATAGGAAGCACTCGCCTACGGGTCGTGCTTCTCAATAGGCACTTCGCTCGTGTTGATAAAAATTCCCGCATGCTTGCATAACTCGACAATGCACTCGGCGCATTTTTGTTATGTTTCTTTATGTTTGAACTCGCACCATGCTTAATGCTTGTATAGCCATTTTAACCGGTGATACATCATTATACATCCATTTTAAAGTTCTCTTCTCAGTAAAAGATAGCATCTTTATATCTTGATTAGCATACAGATACTCCATTAATTGCTATCTAGTGCCTGGTTTCCAGGCGGTATACTTCTGCCGATACACTACAGTACTATTTGTAATCATTGCCTGTCATCGTACCCCTGCATTTCACATGAATACGTCATTAGTTATTATTCTATCGAGAAAATGGGCTCGAACAACGGAACGTGCTCACGGAAGGCCCCCCTTCCCGGGGAGGGGGGAGGCAAACGTTAGTCGGAAGGGGGTGGCTGAGCACGGCGTCAACTTTGGGGTGTGAACTGTACAGCATTTTCAAGTAGTTTGGCTGAATTTTGCTGTAATAACGCTCCAAGCATGCACTTTCTGGTGTAAAATTGTGGATTTCTAGAACAATTTTAGCATTGATCATTACCGTTTTTGTCTTTTTGTAGACGCTATTGCAAAAACGCTTGGGGATACCTATCAGCGACTGTACGAGTTACCAGACCCCAAGCTTCCTGTGAAATATCCACGGACGACAGGATATAGGCCAGCAGCAGACGAGAATCCTTACAATGCTTGGTGTGTGAATAAACTGTAAGATCAAAAGAAAAGAAAAGGGACAAACCATGATCATTAAATGGTCGGACATCCTCCATCGCAAAACAACAACAACAACACGTTAATGAAAATAACAGCGTTGCAGTTACAGCAAAAATAACAATGCCAGTGCCGCCCAATGATAATGATAATGGGTGTGACATTGACAGTGACAGTGACGGGACAGAGACAGGGACAGTGACAGAGACAGTGACAGAGACAGTGACAGAGACAGGGACAGGGACAGGGACAGTGACAGAGACAGAGACAGCGACAGTGACAGAGATAGTGACAGTGACAGAGACAGTGACAGAGACAGAGACAGTGACAGAGACAGGGACAGTGACAGAGACAGTGACAGAGACAGGGACAGTGACAGAGACAGTGACAGAGACAGCGACAGTGACAGTGACAGAGACAGTGACAGAGACAGCGACAGTAACAGTGACAGAGACAGTGATAGTGACAGAGACAGTGAAAGTGACAGTGGCAGTGACAGTGGTATTCAAGCTGGCACAGTTTACTACAAAAACAAAAGTGACAATGACGGCAACGATAGTTGATAAAAGAAATAGACACCAACCCTCTGTTATAATTATTACCTTATCATGCGCATACCTGAAGAGCTGTAGCCTGCTTGACGCGTGTTGATAAATTACATTTTTGTTGTTCAAAGACTGGTTGCCACTGTTTCCTGATTTTCTTTTTGTTTCTTCCGTAAATCTTCTAAAATCCTGTGTTTCTTTGTTTCTTGTTGTTTTTTATTGTGTGTGTGCGTGTGTTTTTAACTAAAATGAAGGGCTTGGCGCTGTGATATTAAAGGTGCGTCAACTGGCAAACTGCACGGAAAAACAGTAGCCATCAAGGATAACGTATGTGTGGCAGGCATACCTTTAATGAATGGCTCTCGGTTGTTGGATGGCTTTGTCCCGGATGTTGATGCAACCGTAGTGTCCCGGATATTGGAAGCTGGTGGGCATATAATAGGCAAGGCTGTTTGTGAAAATTTGTGTTGCGATGGTGGGAGTTTTACTTCAGCGACAGGACCTGTACTAAATCCATACAATAAAGAAAGGATGGCTGGAGGATCATCCTCTGGGTCGGCTGCCCTGGTAAGGAAACGATTTGATACATTTACTTCAGGGCACGGTTATTTGAAAGCCGGTTGGTTAACACTAACCCACGATTAAGAGTTAACCAATTATTTCATCTCGCTCGTTTAGGATTTTTTAAAGCAAATTTTACGCCCAAGGTGAGGTTAAGTTCAAGTCAACACACGGGGGTGAAAATCCTGCATTGTAATTGAACTGGAATCAAAGTTGATGATAACCTAAGATTAGCATAATCCCGATTTGAACAACTGGTCGGTAGAGTGGTGGGGGGGGGGGGGGGGGGCATAATAACAAAGCTATCGTAGCTATAATTTGTTCTGAGCATTGTTCCTCAACAGTAGCTGCTATTGTTACTTCAACAATATTGTGCCGTGTTAATTAAACCGACAACTTGTCGCGCACGACATGCAACAGTCGCAGCTGTAGGCAATGTTGAATGACGGGCGTTGCATACGATTTTTTGCATGCCGGGAGCAGCGCGCTACAGAAGTTGCATAAGACCGTTGTAACAAATTTTGTAGCTTCTAAATCGACGTTTGGGGGTATTTTCCATACCTGGTCGTTAAAGTAAAGTTTGATTCCTGGCCACTTAAAAACACAAATTTGACCTACCTTTCGGCCTACTTTTGTACTCTGCCTTCTCCTACAGTGTCATTCATAAGTTCCCACCAATTAGCAGACGAAGCACGTAGATACCGGTTATCCCACCGAGTGTATTCGTATTGCGTACAATATTAACAAAGCGGGTATTTTTGACAGGTTGCCGGAGGTCACGTGGACTTGGCCATAGGGGGTGATCAAGGAGGATCTATAAGAATGCCTGCCGCAGCCTGTGGTATTGTAGGATTAAAGCCTACATTCGGGTTAGTACCGTATACGGGGATCGCGATGCAGGAGCTAACCATGGATCACACTGGACCAATGGCCAGATCTGTCTATAATACTGCCTTGATGTTAGAGGTACGGCTCCTTGGAGTTTACTGGACGAACAATTACCTGCAAGTGCTCCACTTCTTGGACGCGAAAGCCTCACCTCATCTCTTGTTGTTGTTGTTGTTGCCGCTGTTATCAAGTCCTTTGTAATTTTGATAGCGTAAGATAAATTTACAGCTCACTAATACAAAACAACCTTCAGCAAACCAGTCTCAAAATGTGCGTGTAATTTGTCTCCACCTCCCTGAAAAAAGGCAACATCATTGGGAAACCCTCTTCCTGTCAACCCCACCCTCCCCCGCTCCTCGTGCAGGACGAGGAGTCAGCTGTTACTGATAGATAAATTTAAACTGAGAAAATTGTTGATATACTAAATTTGTCTGAACCACGTTTTTCACAGTTATGAATTACCTCCTCCGCACTGGGATAACGAAAAAGGCGTTTTTACCAACATCAGTTGCAAGTGCGTTTTCCTTGTACTTCATCAGAAAGAAGTGAAAAAAGTTGTTTTTTTTTTCTCCAAGTCAGCTATTACACCTTAAAGGTTACTTGGGCAACTGAATGTTCAATTTTATTCGCGACTGGATTTTACTACATTTGGAGTTGTTACAAGTGAGAACATTTGCCTCGTGTCATTTTGTATTGGACGAAAGCTTTATGGTTGTTATAAGCTGGCTTGAGAAAAGTTCCGCTTTTGACCATTTAAAGCTAACGAGGCGATGTTTGGTTTGTGTGTGCATATATCATTTAATTCTTTGTATGGCTTTTTCTTTCATTTCCCCTTTTGGCTGCCTGATTGTTCAAGAGTCAGTCATCATTAAGCCGGAAAATTAACCATTAGGGTGAGGTGGATGAAGATTTGCATAGCAACAATTTTTAGTACAGTTGAAAGCAGCCAACATTTATCTGGCTCGTTATAGCTAACCTAGTAAACCGTATTCAAAAACTAACCGCTTACCCTGGATTACTGAGTAATTCTGCAGCAAGCTCAAGGCCCTGTCCACACGAAACGGAAACGTTCCGCCTATGCGCCTTTATATTTGCGCACGCAATTACGTTCCGGAAACGCATGCCTTTCAAACTTAAATGATCCCCAGTTTTCAATTATGGAATCTTCAGAAAATAAAACGGGCTCCCGAGGGATTAAATTACGCTAACAGCTATGTCTTTTTGGAAAGCTCTTTATAGTATCTTTTCTTTGTGCAGGTTTTGGCTGGACGTGACGGAGACCTGGACCCAAGGCAGCCACGTGACTTGTCTGTCCCTGAATCTTACACATCCAAGGTGCTATAAACGTTAAATCTGTGTAATAATAAATGCGTCTTACTAACCGAGTTCGAGGTTCGAGGTCCGTACGGACCGAATTTTTCCCCGTTGATTTATAGCCCAAGCGCGAAGCGCGCGGTCCATAAATTAATGGGAATAAACGAGGATCCGTAACTCACAGTACGGACCGAGAAAACGAAGTTAGTAAGATATTTATTATATCTCTGAGGTTAATCTGGCGCGTGGGAAAGAAAACTAGTTGACGTGAGGGGGGGCGTACTGTACAATACGGCCCGTAAAATTGACCAATCACAGCGCGCGTACTAAGTGAAAGATATAATAATCATAATAATTTCAAATCCCTTGACCAGTTTATTGGAGATCGCGAAATGACATGGATTAGCCCCTCCCTCTTCTCTTTCTTTCTTTCCGTGAGCAACGAGAAGCGGCTGTATCGACAGGCTATAATTTTGTTTGGCTTCGGGTGTGGATGCATTTGAGAAAAAAACTTGAATTTTCCCAATGGCAAAGATAGTTCATTGCCGAAAAGACTCCTATTAGTATAGAACTTCATCTCATTTACCAGTAGACAACATTTGCCAGTTAACAGGTGATATATCAAGTCTGAAAATTGCTGTACTAAAAGAAGGCTTTGAACGCCCCAACTCTGAAGCTGACGTGGACGCGCTTGTGAGAAGCGCCGCTGACCGTTTGGGAAGTGAAACAAAAGCAACAGTAGAGGAAGTGTCTGTGAAAATGCATTTGGATGGTAATTGATTCTTGTTCGTCTAGCATTAATTCCACGTTCTATATTGATATGCACTTGACTTTTGCATTAATTAATAATTAAACGAAAAAATGAAGGGACGAAGCTACTTTCACACGATTTACGGCAAGTTGCAGTAAAAGGTAAAATAAAGGTAAAGAAACTTTATTTATACACGGTTAAGATTTAAAGCTGCAAGCTTGTGGGGCCGTGTGGGAGAAATGTTGGTTTTTGAGGAGAGGGGAAAACCGGAGTACCCGGAGTAAAAGCTCTCGGAGCAGAGTAGAGAACCAACAAACTCAGTCCACTTATGACGTCAAGTCTGGGAATCGAACTCGGGACACATTGGTGGAAGGCGAGCGCTCTCACCACTGCGCCAACTCTGCTTCCCTTCTCTACACCGTAGAGAGTTACCATGGAGATAGCCTAACATGCGGTAGCAAATACGAGCGCTAATCTTATTCACGCCGGTATATAGTTAACAAATCCACTTGATTGATTTCAGGCTGAATGGCGCTGTTTAATTTCTAGGTTCGAGAATCCTCTCGGCTATTTACATCGAAGGAGGCACAAGAACAATGTTTGACGGAGCAGGTGTGTATATCAGTTTAACCTCAGTCCCTAGTTCATCATATATATGTCTTCTGTTTCTTTATTGTGTTTGTTCGGCCTGATTTCGTTGTCTTTATGAAATTACTGGCGTTTTCATGATGCCGATATGCCAGTGTAGCTTTTATACACTAAATTTATTCTGGCTTCATACTAAATGGTCCCAGTTGATCCCAGCTGTCATGTACTTTTTTATCCTATTTGATAAAAGCACCCGCAGGTTGGAATTTAGCGTCAGTCATGGCTTCCAATTCGTAGCTGTTAAAGATGCGTACTTTACTGCGATCTTCTGTCCACTGAAAACCTTGCGCCGCAGTTATCACTGAATAGAAAAACTGATATGGAAACAACTAAACGTTAACACCTGCGGGCATTGATTAAGAAAAGACGAACTGAACCCACAAATCACTGCTAACAGTCGTAGCAGCCAATAACTTCACCGATTGAGTTACAGAGGACCAATAGCTCCGGCTAACAACACAAAAACAACTTTAATAATCAAAAAAGAGTTCACATACATTTTCACACGTGCCTTCATTGAGCAAGTGAAGCTAGTCGAGGCAGGAAGTGTGGAGACGCTACATACATACATTTATGGAACATTGTTCGTCACCGATATACATATATGAATATGAATATATATATATATATATATATATATATATATATATATATATATATATATATATAGTACAGTAAGGTAGGGAGGGGATATATTAGCAACTGATTGCCTTAATTACTTAGGATCACCAGCCTATTCCCGTTTGGATGGCGATTCATTAGCGATTTCTGAGAAATACAAACAGACAAGGTTAATTTGGGAACAGAAATCATCAACTAAGTAATTAAGTGAAAATGTGGCTCAGCCAGGAATCGAACCTGGGTCTCCAGATTACCGGTCGGATGCCTTAACCACTAGGCCACTGAACCAACCACACTGGGTTGACACATATTTTTACTGTACAACACATACACAGTGTGGCCTTATTTTTATGGTAAGGTCCTCGGAGACAATTTCACACATTTTCTGCAACCAGGATCACGTCACTACTCCCCGACCGATCAGCGATGCAAGGCCAAATCCCCTGGAAATTAATTAAGTACAGTAAGGTAGGGAGGGGATATATTAGCAACTGATTGCCTTAATTACTTAGGATCACCAGCCTATTCCCGTTTGGATGGCGATTCATTAGCGATTTCTGAGAAATACAAACAGACAAGGTTAATTTGGGAACAGAAATCATCAACTAAGTAATTAAGTGAAAATGTGGCTCAGCCAGAAATCGAACCTATAGATAGATAGATAACTAGGAGGAGATAACTAGGAGGAGAAAGAGATAACTAACATGATACCTATTCTTATTTCATCAGTGAGGGTGTCTATGCCAGCATAACTATCCTGCTTTTTCAAGATTGAAAAATAAGAGATTCTGTATAGTTTTTTAACTTAAAAGCGTGTTTTGGAAGTTTTTCCAAGTTCTCAGGGACACTATTCCAAATTTTTGTCCCGACGCTAACAAACAAGTTTATGAATGGTTTTGTCGAGAGTATTTAGGATAAACGTTTCCTGCTGAATAGGATCGGGTGTTGTATTTGTGAACTTGGCCTGTCGGAATGAACATATTAGAGGTAGTGCTTTGCGACTTCGTTGACCAATCAGGTGAAAGACAAGAGAATTTGTTCAAAAATTATCTACTGATGAAATACAACTCGCTTTCAAGTTGTCGAAACGTCATTCAGTGCTACCTCAAACAGTCTTTCGAGTTTAATAATTAATAGTTAATAATTAATTAATAATTAATGATTAAGATTCACCCAGACCATCGCACTTCATCACTTCATGATATCACTTCTGAGTTCAGACCATTTGCAATATGTAAGCACATGTTTATTATATAAATACCAATGAAATACCAGGTGGGCTTTCGCGCAAAAAACATGTTATCTTCACACGTAAAAAGATCACCGTTGCTATGATTACACAATAAATCGTGCCTTTCGCAGCGAAAGTGAAATGGTTTGGTATTTCATTGATGTTTATATAAACATGTTCTAAAGCCTCAGGGGGTATTCTAAAACTTCATTTTTGGCAAAAGTTTGATATTTTATAGTAAAAAGTGCCAGAAAATCGGTCACATTTTGCACCAAATGGGCTATAAATGTTTAAATATGCCAAGGTACGAACACCACTTTTACAGAAAAACACAATATGCATGATTTTTGCCAACTTTGGATCAAACTAAGCATGTCACAAATAGCGAGAATTTATGGTAGAGTTACCTGGATTCTGGAAAAGCACATTGGCATGAAACTTGTTTAACAAAATCTGCTAGTTTTTGCAGAAACTAAGTTTCAAGAAATTAAGAAATATTGATTTATGTTACCAGATATAGAAATAAGTGTCGCAAATTGTAAAAACCTGTGAAAACTTTACAAGACCGGGAAAAAATTCGTTTATTTCTGGCAAGAAATACCTTAAATAATTTAGCGTGACCACTTTTTGTCGTTTTTGGTAAACTGTTAATCGAGTACGCAAAATGACCCTGGAAAATTCCAACGTCGTTTTTCTCACCACCAAATGACCACGGAAATTTCCAACGTCGTTTTTTTCAACACTAAATGGCCATGGAAATTTCCAACGTCGTTTAATTCAACACTAAATAACCTTGGACATTTCCAACGTCATATTTTTAGAAAAAGTGCAAAATGGCCTGTGAAGAAAACACAAAGAAATTTCTGAGGTTTCAAGATCAAGACGAAAGCTATACAACAGTTTAGTTTTAGTTTCGCAAACAAGCCCTTTTTAGTACAGTTAGGAAAATTTATCCTGCAGAATGGCCTCAAACAAGTACAAAACGCATCAGACGCATGAACATTGTGTTTGCGTTAGAGTTCGGGGGCAATAGCCACGCACTATACCCCGTGCGCGTGCGAACTATTAATGGTGCTGTTTTTTTGTCGTTATTTCACTTTGCGCACAAGGTCGGCGCACATTGTGGAATGACAATACTTTTCCGAGAGCCTCTAAGTCTCGCTACGGTTGCAGTCACGGCCTGCCAAGGTAAATACGAGCACTGAACGACAAATCAACCAAAATCATGTTAAGACATCTTTTATTGCTAATCTGCTTCTTCCCTAAACGGAAGCCAAGTACAGAAGGAAATGATACATTAGATATTTTAAAACTGCTGAAACTGGCTATGTACGCTCGAACCTAGTGTAATATCACCGGGAAATCAGCGCTTTAAATTAATCAGATTGCCGCGAACCATTACTTTAAATGCACTGTCACGATTAGCTCGATAAATTTCACAACAGTTTCACTTACTTGACCTTTCATTATACATCTGTAGCGTAGCTCTTTGATAAACTCTATGCACCACGCATAACCTGGCGTAGCTAATGCATCGTTTTCAAACATTCCGCGTTAAAACAGAAAGGCGTTCTTCTGTCGAATACTCACGGTTGAACTGAGCGGCTAGTGGCCTTTTGGCGGTTTGGGGGCCGTTTTTCTGCGGCTACCAAAGGAATGCGTAAGTACTAGGAATGTGTCGGCATAATTTTCATTGAAAAGGCCGGATGTGATACAAATTTCGTTTTTTCTGTACTGTCATTAGCCGAATTCTTCCATACATCAAAACAAAAATTAAAATTACGACATTCGTTATAAGTTAGGGCTTCGTTAATGTAGAATCTAGAAAAACTTCGTGCCAAGACGTCCATCCATTCAGTGAGTAGTGACACAATATCAGATTAATAAAACCATACAGGATTTGTTTATTCGAAAGGTGTCACTTTTTAATTCACACCGATATCAACATCATTATTCATTCTGATAACAATTTCATATTGAATAAATATTCAAATGTCAAAGGAAAGCATGCCGTGAGACTGACTGGTACGGTATACCTTCAGCTGTATCTTGGCCGATGCAATTAATGTGCAAATATAAGGATGAGGTCTATACACTGTGCCCTACCGATGTGCCCTACCTGCTAAGTCCTACATGAATACTGAGTCACCAGCAAGAAGCAGAGCGACGACAACCGGCGAAGTAAGATGTCAGTAGACAAAGCCTTAAACCATTCAGGTAAGAAAGTTGACTAAGAACTCTTTTTGTTGCCACTTGCTACAATAATGGTATGAGGTATTTCAAGTGTTGGTGGGCCTTGAGGTTAGAGCCCTCTGAAATTATCGATTTGGGTGGCTCACTTCATGAATGAAGACGGTTATTTTGTCCGCGTGCACGCCATTTTTTTCCAACCAGTTTGCCTCCTATGAAATTTCAGTTGTCTCTGCATAGTGACCGACAAATGACTCAAATGTTAAACACGACTGGAAGACATGTTTTTTTATCCTTACTTAGTCCTGTGTTTAGTTAGAATAGAGGGTGTAATGGTTCCATAAATTTTACTCCTTATCACCTATTCCACAAAGGAATAACGTGAGACTGAGCAGGGGCACCCAACGACAAGTTTCGGTAGATATCTGTTCGGTGGAGGGTAATTCAGCTTGCGCTTTCGGCGTCGATTAAAGAGTGCACTCGGATTTTCGTAACTAAAACATGGCCTATAAGATTCGCAATTGGGACTGATCATAGTCCCTGAGGTTTCCGAAAAGGTCGAAATTGCTGTTTTTGGCAGTCAAAAACATCAGCTAGCATTTTCGGAAAGAAAATAAATCCCTAGAAAGTTCGTGGAAAGGTCATTTCAGCTTGCATTTTCTCAAAGGAAGGTTTTGTTCCCTAACATTTTCGGACAATCAAAATTTCCGCTACGGAATCCGAACAGATGAACTTCCTGTAGCTTATAAAAACATCGCTTTAAAGAGACTTCAAACACCATAAGACACTTAAAAATGCCTTACTACAGCTTTTGGTTTATTTAGCTCGTTGGGTGCCCCTGATTGAGCAGACTCACCAAAATCCAGCAAAATCAGTCGCTTGCTCTGGAAGCCCTCAACTACAAACACCTATTGAAGTTAATTTTACGTTCTTTTTCAGGTGCAGAATACCGTTATTACGAAGATTATCGCCGATGAATCGCAAAAATTTTTACTGATGCCCATGTCGTTCTAAATTGTTGATTAAAGAAAAACTTGAAACACATCTTCTCCAGTAAGTTGTAATTTACGGAAAAAACAGCGGTTCTTAAAAAGAACAAAAGGAGTTTAACGTTGGGTGAAATTCATGGTCTGTTTCTGCTTGCTATGAATGACGTTGGAAATTTTCACCGTCAGTTTCTGATTGTTATAGATGACGTTGGAAATTTCCACGGTCATTTTCTGCTTGTTATAAATGACGTTGGAAATTTCCATCGTCACTTTCTGGAAATTTGTTTTTGACGGTATCCCGACAGACGAATTTAAATTCAAGCGGCATATTCCCAGAAAAAAATATTTTTCGTTGTAACCTTGCAAAACTGTATGAAAATTTGGCAAAATATGCTCTCTGTTTAAAAATATTGCAAACCTTACTTCGAATTCGGTAAAATCCGCCTGTTTTTAATAAATTATCTTCACTCGTTAAGCAAAATATGTGATTTTGGTAAAAATACAGTCAAAAATGCTAGTTTTTGTCGAAATAAAGCTATTTTAGAATACTACCTGAGGGTTTAGAACGTGTTTATAATAAATAGAACATTACATGGCCGCTTGGAGATGCGAAATTTCTGTTCTTGTGAAAATGTTTTTCAGCACTCGAAGATAAATTTCGTATCTCCGTGCGGCCATGTAATATCCTCTATATATCGTTTTGTGATATCATTTTAGGCTTTGGCACAAGTGCTAAGATGTACTACGACACGACTCTACAAGAGGCATTTGCACGTGGTCTGAAGACACATCCTAACAACCTACCAGCGACGTGCAAACAAACGTTCTTACTTGGCCGCTATCTTCAGACAGAATACAATGGGGTTTTCTACAGTAAGGCACAAAACTTAGGACGGAAGCTGTGCGAGGCTTATGATAAAGTCCTTGAAGATTACGACGTGTTGTTGATGCCAACAGTTCCCAAAAAGGCGAACACCTTTCCCTCACCAAATGTATCACTTGAAGGTAAGATATCTGTAAAGTAATGTTTAATAAATGAGCAGCAGTATTTTATCAAGTTTAAAACACGAGGCGCAGCCGAGTGTTTTAGGACTTGATAAAACACGAATTGCGAATTGCGGCTTAAAAAACTTTACTATACATCTATCCATTCTTACACTAAAATTTTAGATTTGGGGTTATTTTGGCCTAGAAAATCGGATGTAAAATTTAGCCATTAAAAATTAATTTCTTTTGTATTTCCTTCATGAATTATTGATGAGCTTTTTAAGTTGTCTATATATTTGTCTGTGTTTTCTTCCTTCTTTCCTTCTTTCCTCATGGACCCTTGTGTTTGACTGCATTATAAATAATTGCATAATGCGACTACTCGAGCTCTTAACCACGCCAGTGGTAAGTAGTTAGAGATGTTGAGTTTCCTGGAAAATTGCCTTCGGCCATCTTTAAAATCTGATCGGTTTGATTGATTTCAGAGTATTGGGAAAAGGCGTTTGAATCTAGCCTTAACACTTGTCCGTTTAACGTCACCGGTCATCCGGCCCTGTCAATCAACGCGGGCTTCAGTAATGGCTTGCCAGTTGGTATGATGATTGTGGGAAGAAAGTTTGACGAAGCCGTTGTTCTGAATGTCGCCTATGCCTACGAAAGGATCAGAGATGCTAAGGGATAAATAGCCGTGTTCCATCTTACAAGCAACCCCATAGCCCACTGTATGGGTCTGGTAATGGACTTCATGAAATTAAAACGCTCGTCAAGGTCTTTGATTGTTTGTTTGTTTGTTTGTTTTATATTCTCTCTTGGCTGCAGATATGATATTCTAGTTTCTAGCGTGACCGTCGGTGTAATGATAGACTTCAAATTATGTAATATGTCTGATTCAATAAATGAGCAGGAGTTTAAAACACGATGTGCACCCACGTGTTGTAAACTTGAGAAAACACCAACTGCGACTTTTTTAACGAGGTCGAGGTTTTTTGACGCGATTCTCCTCATTTTCCACATGTTTGAGGTCCGCAAATTGACACTCCATCCAGAAGCGAGTGTCATTTTCTTTCTTTCTTTTTTCTAATCTTTAGTGATCGACCAGGAGAGCGGATATCTGATACGTCGTGTGATACGGTAATAGACTAATATCACGCTTGTTGTGAACAATAGATTTGCCCGTCCAGCCTCGTCCACAAGGCGAGCAAACACAAAGGATCTTAATCCAATGGGAGCTAGAACTCATCCTGATAACGAGTCTGGACGGGCAAAATCTGTTGTTCATCAGAAATGTGATATCGCTGTATTGCGCAAGGAAATCTTGATAGTGATGTATAATTCAAGTTGCCTCGTATGACTACACAGGTGAAATTTGCCAGTGATTGTGCGTAAAAGAATTAGCTAAAATGTAGTTTAATAATTGCACGGGACTTTGCTTTGTAGATTTCACTCCTGGAGTAATGGCATTCGATTTTGCTACATGAAAAAGTAACACGAAATGCAAGCTAAAAATGTGTTCATACCTAAACTGTCAATTAGAGATGAGTTGTATATGTTGTAGACGAAAACCGAAAAGGTTGGTTGGAAATAAGAAATTGTACGAGAGAACAGTGTACAACCTGATCAACTCCGCTGGCGTCAAGAGGATCCGAGAAAGCCGAGATATGATAAGCTATGACAATAACTGGAAGAATTGGCATCTATCAACTGTTTGTATTGAAATCTGCCAAATGCAAAGGCAATTAAAAAAATGGGAAACAGCTGAAAATTTCATTTTAGAATGTTAAGAGACCACTCCACAACTGCATTGTTTGGGAGCAAATTCAGGGGTGGAAAGCAAAAAGGGGATGACCGCCCTACGACTGACTTTTTTTAAGGAGGCAAACGTTCGAACAAGAACGTCAACTTAACGTTTTCAGTAGTAAGTTATGAGTTATGTGAAAAGAACAAGATTATATCTGATTGGCCAGCATTTTTCTACAAAACTATAGGAAAGTGGCTAATAGGTTAAGATCTAATGATGCGTGACTGTACGCCATGTTTTACGGTCTTTACCGACTCCACAGCTGGACTCTTAACACTCCACTCCACTCATAATTTTACAAAATGACTTCCTCGGCTAAAATGGAGAAGGCGAATTAAAATATTCATCACAAAGTTTCTTTCTCTGTACAAAAAAAAAGGTCTCTGTAAAAAAAAGGCCCATCAACGAAACAAAAAAAATTATTTTTTTTTCTCTTATAAGCCACCTAGTTTTCATTCGCTAACGACATCGCGTCAAAATCATACGTAACGTGGATGGCTGAATCGCGTTTTAACCAATATTGTTAAGTGTCCTATTAGGGCCCTCAACCAAATCAAGTCAAACCAGTTTTGGTTCAAAGGTTGATTCCAACACACCGTCTTACAGTTTTACTCTCAACCAAGCTAAGAACCAGTTCGGTAAGGTAAGCCTATTTTAGAGATTATCGAATGTTTCTTTTTGCTTTCGTTTTTCACACGTACTGTTGGCTTCATTCTGTAATTAGAATTAATAATCAAACGGTCATGCCTCGCATTTCAGGTGCGCGACGGCCAAACGTGTGGTAAATTAGCTCAAAACCGCAAACCGCATTTACGCTCTACACGAATTTTTGGGAGGCGAATGCAGGTTTTCGAGGAACTTGAATTGTACATAATCAAGCGAATGATATAAGAACTATAAGTCAGCCACAATCGATTGAGTTTTGAGACCGAAATAACAGGGACATACCATAATTGTAACTGTTATGTATTGGACTAACAGAACAGTTCAAATTATCATCTCATCAAAATAAGTTGAAAGTTTACAAACCGAGCACCTCATTTGTATATTGTATAAACGAACAATATAACACTAGAATTCGCTGCCATTTATGGTTTTATTGACTGTCAATGTCATTTACTATACTGTCAACGCACATGTTGAAGAAAAACCAAGGATCGCAGTTTAATACTCGCCTTACTATATGACAAAAGAGCTGTAGAACAATCTAGCTAGAACTGAGTAAGAGGTTTATGGAGATAACGGCCTGGTTTGACATGCGCCAGTAAGTAATGCCTTCTTTGTCAGTGATCAAAAATGGTAATTTAAGAGCATTTTTCGCCGCTTTGAACACGGAAGATCTTGACAACTGCAGTGTTTTTCTCAGTTTAGTTGATCGATCGGTGAATTTATCAGTAAACAACTATCATTGACAGTTATCGAGCTTGGTTCATTGTCCATTGTCACTGTCCTGTTGTCTTCCCTGTCCACGTTCAAGAAGTCTACTCGGCAAATTGGCGCGACTGCGTTGAACACATCTGATCAATTAGCCGCTTAGAGCACAGTTTCCACTACAATGGCATGCCTACAACAGCGAATAGCATTTCTCTTTTTCTAACCTCAGAAGCTTTCATTTTTCCCCTTTGGGGTTTGCCACAAAAGGAATTATATTGACAGCCCCCAAGCACAGACCCAGTTCAAAGGTTAGTAGGATAAGTGTGTGTTAGATTTAGTTCTCACCATTGATCGCTACTATACATGTTGCACACGTACACACCTCATTCCAAAATGGCGGCCAATTTATTATTCTTTTGTTTGCATGTTAATTAGCCCTCTTTGCCTCGTCAACATGTACAAAATACAAAAGAATTTGGAAGTGAAAATGAGGCAAAAAGGGCTAATTAGCATGCAAACAAAAGAATAATGAATTGGCAGCCATTTTGGAATAAGGTGTATTGTCTTCGCCGTTTTGTTTTTCCTCCCGCCCACTCATGTTTGAAGGATATTACCAGGGAAGGCAACAGAGAGATTTATTTATCTCATGATGTTACTTGTTCTCGTTTGTATATATTGTAAAGTTGGCGGGGGACAGTTGAGGGAAATAAGGAGCTGAAGCAACGTCGACGACCCAAGGGAACGATTACCCAGTAAAACAATCAGCTTAAACTGTTCAAGTAAATACAACAACTGTACGTGTGCGTTATACACTGTTACTTGTTTTATGTAATCATGTATTTTTGGTACGTTTCTTTCCTTGATTTCTGTGGTGTTCCAAAACGGAAAACAAACGCTTGCAAGTCTTATTAAATTTCTTAGTTGGACTTACCGGCACACGTCTGCGTGCTCTAATTTACAAACCATACAAACAGTTGGAAGATAAAAGGGTTGTTGAATCTCAGTAGCGGTCTACGATGATGACGTTAATGGTGATAATGACAATGATAATGACGATGACGGCGGTGATAACATTGACGATGACTATATGCTTTTGCTTTTCTTCCAGATAACCTCCTCATATGAAAACTCATGATGGCACGCACTAAACAGACTGCCAGACGGCGACGAACTACTCCAGTTGATAGAGTCTCAAACAAAACGACGGAGGAAGAAATTAAACTCATTTACAATGAATGGGCAAGCAATTATGAGAATGTATGACAAGAATGTTTTTTGTTTTGTCAATCAGCGTTTCAATCAACACAACACTAGCTGCTTTTATAGCACTACACACAGAAAAAGAAATACCATATTCCTATAAATTCTAGGCCAGTGCCTTAAGAACAGGTCTCTGAGAAAGTGAAGCAAAGTTGGAAATGAAAATTTATAACCCCCCTTCATTTTTTGTGTGGAGGTAGGTTGCCTGGGGGGATGAACGAAAATGGCCATATAAGGGTCACCTGATGTATCGTTGTCATGGTAACCACAATTAATCATACTCGTCTCCAACCCATGTTTTGAGCAAAAAATTTACTCTTAAATAGCCGAGAAATATGAGTCTATTTCTAGAGTGAATGTGAGCCAATTCAAACGACATTCCACCAGGAGGTAGGGGTATTCCTCTACTTTCAAACAAATGCTGTTATAGTATTTAGACTTCTACAAACAACTAGAAAATAGTGGCTTTACTGTGTTGCCTGTCGGCCATTTTGACAAACATCAAAAACAAGCTCGATCAATTCCGCAGTTTCTCCAAAAGTACTCTCTTCCCAGACACCAACTTCGCAACAAAGCTTAAATAGATATTAGAGTTTCTAAATATCAGAAAATCTATTTGGGGAAAATTATATTTTGGCCATGGGAGATAAACACATTTGATGGAAATTTGAAAACACCTCAAATTTGGCCATTTTCAGACTGGATTGGTTTGCACTAAAATGGATTAGAGTAAGCGTTTAAGCTCTAAACATGTTTTCTATCATCTTGTCTGTGAAATAAACGTGATGTTTTAGATCATTACGATTGATTGAAACGAAGTTCGACAGAAAGCTTACCTTGGTAAATTTTGGTTATTTATGCAGCATACTATTATTACATACAGCATACTATTTCTCTTTTCGCTCGTCTCTCTCGACCAAATCTAGTACAGGCTCGAAAAGTAAGACCAATTTCCCAATTTCTCCCATTGAACATCGACTCAGTAGGGATGTTTCAGCTGTTTTAAACCACGGATGATGGTGGATTCGATCCGCATGTACTTGATAAACACATTCGTGGTATTTGTGGTTTCTGCGTTTGATGCTGTAAAATCCATCCATTGGGGTTTATTGAGGAAATTACGTGAATGACGATTTTATGCACTAAACAAATACGCGCTTGTAAAGACAAAGAATAAAGCAATCGGCTATAATCGAGCCATGCATCTTCTTCAGTCGCCATGAAGTTGTTGTCGGGAAGTTTCGGGAAGACGTGTAGACCGGAAATGAAAGGGGAGACTGCTGACCGGATGTCCGAGACAAACTTCGTGTTTCACTTATATGGAGAATAGCAATATTTTAACATAAGAATTTTTAACGTTTGGTGGTGATATTATAACCAATGGTTTTACAAGATTGGATCGGGCAGTTATATAGTAAATCTGACTCGGAATTTTTGCAACTTGAATCGTTGTTGGATTTAAAAGGCCTTGTTCTAACTTATTTTAAGATCCTTTGTGTAGATAATGTCAAATCTCAGTGTCAGTGTCTGGGCAACCAACACTTCAAATTCAAAGTGCTGCACGTTTGACCCGGGGAGGGGTACTCCCATGTTTGGCCTAAATGGGTATGTGCCGTCAGACAGGGTATGGTTTTCAGGGTCTTGAATCCTAATTAAACAGGGTATGCAATTTCGCTATTTAGTGTCCTCAACAGGGTGTCTTTCTGGACCAGTAGCCTTGAACACAGTGTGAACGTTTGTCGTGCGAACTCTACATGACCTACATGTGTCTGCACCAACAACATTTTCAAAAACATCGAATTCTATGATGTCAGTTATAGAAAAATACTTTCTGTATGTGAAATGAAAAATGATAGAAATATATAGATTTAGCCAAGCCTAAAAGCGGAGCTCCACGATTATTATTTTTTTTTACAGGTATTGGGCAACACCGCATGACTTTCCTTGCGCCAATATTTTATGTTTAGAGCAGTCAACAGGAATTGACCGCGGTTCACTGAAAAACATCAAAACATTACAAGAAAACAATATAGACGACGCGTGTGTTTGTTCGAAAAGAAATTTAGCAATCAAAGAACGATCAAATATTTTCATCCAACATCGTTGGAAGAGCATGTTTGAACGTTTAGCCACTTCTCACAGTAGTGCATTAAATGGCTTTCCATGTCAGTTTCGATCAAACATGTTCATCCAAAATTTCGCATGACGAACAAATGCTTGATCGTTTAGCCACCCCAACAAACAAATCGTATACACAAACGGTAGAAAGCAACCAAATAAACCACATAACATCAAAAATTTCAGCGATAATACGCAAAAATCATTTTTTGGACTCACTTGGTCCGCTGTTTGGTCAAAAATTGTTACACATTTAGCCACCAAACGTTATGTGTGACAAACACGATGTTGGATGAAAATGTTTCATCTTTAGCTGTTCCCTGCTAGCAGAGGTCTCTGGGCGCGAGAAAGGAGAGAGGCTTTACAAACATATTTCGTAGTACGTTAAGCCTAGACAGGCTTAAATGTCGTAGAAAAGAGAAAAAGGAAAACAATCCTGATAGTTTGGATAGGTAATCGCATGGGGCCGATTAAAATTAAGGATTAATATCACTTGTGTTTTCAGAAATTTGCTGAAATTGCCCTCGTCGCGCAAAACATGAGAGATACTTTACGAGGACTCATTGCTATTACGTGTTAATAACATAAGGGCAAACGTTTCTTTCAGTTCTTAACACTATATAAACACTGCCGTCAAAAAAACATGTACAGTCAGCCAAACGGAGAAAAACACTGACTCGTTCGCTTGCAAAACAACAAACAAACAATTCGACTAGCTACTTCTTTGTGTCCAAAATTAAAACGAGTAGATTGCTATTTATATCCAGTCGAGACAAAAATACAAGTTTCATTCCTGAATAAAAGTAATAACCTTACGATTAAACCTCAAATGCTTAGCTTCAATTTATTTAAGTTACCTGTGTTGTCGAGCTTAGTACCTCTTGAAAATACGCATCGATCCAAAAAAGTAAAAACACGCATCTACAACAATAGCAAAGGTTTTTCCACAGAAAGAACTCCTTCCACCAAGTTTGAGCTACTTGTTCCTCCCATTAATGCCGGTGAATTGTTAAGTGAACTTTCGTGGTGAGCTGCAAGATGCCGCGGTAAAGTGAACAAGCCCTTGAAGCGTTAAATCATTTTGTTTTTCAACCACACAATCCGGGCGCCATACAAGTGGATCCAAAATTTAAGAATTTCCTGAAAAAAATGTTTTGCTCTTCCATTTTATCAGTTGAAAATTCACCTTCCGGAGTATCTTTTCAGTAGTTCTTGATTTTCATGCCTTTTACGCGAATGAAAAGAGAGAACTTCGAAGAAGATGAAGTTTTTGTGCTCAAAATGAAGAAACCAACTGAATGTGAAATCTCGAGCCGCAGAAAGCGCGCGAAAAATTAAGTCTCGTTTTGGTTTGGGTGTCCTACACCTTGCTTGAGCCTGCGATCCAATCGCAAACCAGTACCTGGGCAGCGGTCAACTTCAAAAAAACAGCTGACTTCGATGAGGTCTTAACTTGAGCTCGCGATATGGTCACGTACTATTGGTCAGCGGATACCTTGTTTTGACCATAACATTGACGTCCAATATCAAAAGATGTACACAAAACACGGGTTACAACACACAATTAATGGGACATTTCACATCACATACATGGAGGGGCGGACGTACGGACGTACGACGTACGTACGACGTACGTACGGTGACCAAAACCAAATTTTCTCGAGCAGATGGGTTACCATATTTTCTTAACCATGGTTCTCCGCTTGGCGGCCCTCCGATATAAAGGTTAGGAATAATTAAAGGTCTCTATTCTTAAACAGATTATAAAAATGAACGGATTTCTTAATAGAAATTGAGCTGAGTGGAGTGCAAATTCGTAGACTACACGTGATTTGACATCATAAGTATGATTTCAGACCAACATTGCATGGCACAAAGTTCAATTACCATTTCTTACACCCATTTTGAAATCATACATTTTTTGTCAATATTATTATTTGTTTATTCACATCAGGAAACCGAGGTTTTCATTTCGATAGATTAGAAAAAGGATGTGATTTAGAACAAAAAATAATGCGATTCGCGAATAAATTCCACTGTCGAGAGCCAATCAGATTGCATACATTCCCAGTGATTTCAAAATGGGTGTAATAATGCCTTACAAAGGGTTAGGGTTTGAAAGCCTCGCCAGCACATCTCCACCCAAATTTCCATTAATCCCACCCTCACCCCCCCCCCCCAACCCCCACCCCCCACCATCGTTTTAACTATTACAACTGTTAACTGGACTTGTGATAGTTTAGAGGAGACATAAAAAAATGGGTTGAACTTCGTAAATTACAGTCCCTGAAGTGACACGAACATTAAATTAGTTTAAATGTCCACATACTGTTACTGTCCCAGTTGCAATTGCTAAGCTAGGCGTAACCCTTATAATTTCTACACTGTATGATGTTCATAGGTTATTGAGTCACTGAAAGGAGTTCTCAACAAGCGGTGTGCAAACAAAACAGTTTTCATACTGTAAGTAAAGACTACGCCTTTGATATCAACTTTAGCACACCTCTGCTTTCAGAGTCAAATAAAAGATACTACTAGCGTAAAGCTGAACAGGGCATTAACATACAGTGTATATGGCTCCCATTTTCTTCCCGACACGCCCCGAATCAGTGCCGCGGGGTACTTCAGGTATAAACTTTTTAAAGTAAGCTTGGGCTGAAGCTCATCTCTGTGCAGGGGACAGATGTTTAACGGCCTCTTGTATGTATAGCAGCTGCTCTCAACTAACTCGTCTGGTACTGCTGCTAGTGTAGCATTTTCTCTCCGTTCCTCCGTAGCTGGATTAATTAACTGCATCTGGGACATTCTTCTGACTGGCGCCCATGCAAGAGAGGTATAACGAGATCTGTTGTGACGTTAAGAAATCGTCATGGGCAAATAATCGTTTGCCATCCTGACCACGAGCTCGTTTTGTCTGCATGAATACATCGTCACCGCTGATTTTCTTTCCGTTCCCCTCACTAAGATTTCAGCACTTGAGATCTGCGAACCGCACTTTATCTTCTCGCGGTTTTTACCTAGTCCGTGGGTTTCCACATGCCTAGTAATTTCTCTGCCGCATTTTTACGTTATATCGCTTCCTGTGCAATCCTCCCCCCCCCCCCCCCCCGTGAAATTTGTAAACGAACAGCTTTCCATTCATTTGCCGTCAGTTTATTTTCTTGGGACTACTACGATATGCAAATCAGCTTCAGAGCTCACGGCATTTTAAATTTGGCATTGAAAAATATACTTCCGATCAGGAAAATATACCGCTGCCCTCTGCCAAAAGCAAAAATATCAGAAATTTCAAAATGCTCAACCACCCCCCTTGTTCTCGGAATTCCAAACCACTCTACACACCCACCCACCCCCACCCCACCCCCTTGGAAGGTTCAAGCTCCTCGCCTTGCATTGTAACTTCGCCGAATTCTTTCTTAATTAGTCATGCATTGTGGAGGTATATGCTCTTAAACCATTTATATTATATCTGGCAAGTTATTAAGAAAACAGCAAAGCACGAAGAAACAGAAATTGTCGCCACAAAATTGTACCAATAAACAAATAATGAAACCTGCGCCTTGTCATTTCCGGTCCCTTGTCACACATGTTGATTCGAGAACAACTTCTTCGCTTCTAAACGAACGCAAAGTATGTACCGGCCGCTTTTAGCGAAATACTCTATTCCTTTCTACAGGCCTACATTTACTAAGCATGGCGAAGCATTTGTGTAACTCCTTGGATCGACTTTCTTACGGCAGAAACCACAACACCATGACAATGTTTGAACCTTGTCAACTGTACTCTACAAGAAGCTGGATGCTTGTAAATACACGAGCGTCTCAGTGTGGGTCAAAACATGGTCTAGTTTAGATGGTCTCGTTTAGATGGAAGAGGCTATACGTTTTGACCTGACTATCAGAATTTGTGCTCGAATTGGTGAAGAAAATGGACAGGAGTGCTCGACGAGCCGATCTGCAAAATAACCGCTCTGCAGGCCGATTTTGGGCTGGCTGGCAAAATGTTTGCTGAAATAAAAATCTTGCTGGCAGTGTTATTTTAACGAAATCTTGCTAGAATTTGTGTCCGTAATGAGTCTTACTGGCTGACAGGAATCAAAACACGTTATTTCTGGCAGTTTTCATGCTGGCTGAGAGTACTGAGGGCGCACTTTTATCTGCGTGAGATTGATTATCTGCGTGAGATTAAAGTTAATGAAAAACAAACCGTCCTTGGGCTCGTAACGCAACTTTCAAGAGTCTCAACGTATTGAATAGCATGTGCTGTCAGTTGGCTTCGTATTTTGTTGGATTTTTATCTGCAAGAAGATAGGACTTCGGGGAAAAAACTAAAAGTAAAAAACACGGGATACAGATAGAAGCCTACTGCCCGTCTTGGAACGATCTGACATCCGAAATAAACCATTCGAGATATTTTGCCCAAAAATTAAGTTAAAATCAATACTTAGCTGGCTGGGTATTTTTCTTCCTTACGCGACTGCTAGCTGGCAAACTGGAAAGATTCCACCCGTGCTGGCTGGCATTTCGTGTTTGTGGCATTTTCAACTTTGCTGGCTTGAGAAACGACACGCTCGTAGCTGGCTGGGATTTTTATTCCTCAAAAGTTTTGCTCGCTGGCATTGAAGAGCGGTTATTTTTTTGCCAGGAAAGTTAAATATTAACGAAGATTGACAGGGGGACACTCAGCTAGTGTTTAGTACATCGTACGATAAAAATTCTCAGAAAAGGTCGTTGGGTACTCCTGAATGGAGCGAGCAAACACGAAGCCGTCTTACTAAAAGTTGCCAAAACGTACAAGGTAGGCTCTCTGTCCACTTCCTTTCAATCAATCGTAATGATCTAAAACATCACACATCACATTTATTCCACAGACAAGATGATAGAAAACATGTTTAGAGCTTAAACGCTTACTCTAATTATTTTAGGGCAAACCAATGCAGTCTGAAAATGGCCAAATTTGAGGTGTTTTCAAATTTCCATCAAATTTGGTTATTTCCCATGGCCAAAATATAATTTTCCCCAAATAGATTTTCTGATATTTAGAAACTCTAATATTGTAGAAGGGGACTTTTTGCCACGGGCAGGGATTAGCTCTCGCCCCCTTTTACCTTCTGCTTAGTTCGCAGGAACTCAGAACAACAACTGACTTCTCACTTGTCTTTAATCTGTTCTTTCCTTCTTTCAACAGGTCTTCTTTTCGGGAGTAAGTTCACTAACGAGTAGTTCGTTCAAAAGGCAACTTAGATCTAAAGATTCGTTTACTTATTAGTGCCCCCGGTCCAGGCAACGCACTGCGATTGGTCAACGGATTAGAGGCTTAGAACGCAATAACGTCAACTACAAAGGAAGTGATTAACATGAACTACGAAGGTGTACCTACAACTGCACGAAACGTGGTCCACGCCGACGACTTTAAATTGCAGTGCCGTTAGGCCTTGAGCAAGTCTATTTAATACCAATCGCAATGGCTGGGGGACCAGGATCACTAACCTAAACCTTCTGGATGGAACGTGACTTCTCAACTAATAAACTTAAAGTAACAAAGACTAAACCAACCAAAATAAACAAGGGATTAACAAAACTAATTATTGTTCCTGGCTAAGCCAAGCCCGAAACTAATAACGTCAACGAGGGATTAACGGATCAGTACGGTTTCGGAATTTCTACAACAATAATGATGGTACTACGGGGTTGTTTCCCAACAGTACAAGAACATTCGACCCAAGTTTAGCGTTATAGCCTTTATCTACCAACATACACTAAAGACTAGGAGTACAGCACTCGCACGACAACATGTACTAGAAGCACTTTGTTTTTCAGTACGTGCATTTTGCCTGGCAACAGTGTGGCCCCTTTGTTGAAGTGGTCACGTCAGCCTCTTAACATACTGTTTCATAACTTTAACACAAGATCAAGTCTTTCCTGAACCATCAATCACTCACTAACAAATATAAAGATAACTTTACACTACTAGAAATGACAAACACACTCCACTCTAAAAAGCTTTGTGCCTTGCAGCACCATTCGTTACGCACAATTAGCTTTAGCTACAGAAGCATTTGTTACGCACAATTAAGTTTAACGATACAACAAAAGTACTTAAACGCGTCGTTACCTAATCAAAACAAACACAATTTAACTCGCAATTTTTACTTCTTTAACAATATCTATTTAAGCTCTGCTGCGAAGTTGGTGTCTGGGAAGAGAGTACTTTTGGAGAAACTGCGGAATTGATCGAGCTTGTTTTTGATGTTTGTCAAAATGACCGACAGGCAACATAGTAAAGCTACTATTTTCTAGTTGTTTGTAGGAGTCTAAATACTATAACAGCATTTGTTTGAAAGTAGAGGAATACCCCTACCTCCTGGTGGAATGTCGTTTGAATTGGCTCACATTCACTCTAGAAATAGACTCATATTTGTCGGCTATTTCAGAGTAAATGTTTTGCTCAAAACATTAATCACAGCATGAAAAAGAAACTTTATTTTCCCATAAAGCTGACGTAATGCTACCGTAATTCTCCACCTTCAGCAACTTTACGCAACTTTCCTAAAATGTAAAGTTCAACTTTACGCGCCTTTACGTTGCAACGTAAGTCCTGATAAGTGTCTCTCTTTACGGAACTTTAATGTTCCGTAAAGCTGAGGTATATTGACCGATTTGCACCGGTTTTACACAGTGTAAAGTTTGCCTTTAAACAGCTTTACAGAACACAATAAAGTTTTTAATGGCGCCGTTTACGGTGGGTTACTGTTGTGTAAAGCAGATGTAATTAAGCAACTTTTCCTCGTTTGCGCGTGATTACGAAAATTTACTCTGAAACCCGGACAACCTTAATTTATTGAAGTGAACACAAATCTACCCTTTACCACTCATGGCCTTTTCAGCCACACAGGGTATATGAAAAGGCTTTGAACTGTACTGGGAAACATTCATTAGATCAGACTAATCATCCCACTGACTTTCCTTCACTGAGCACTTCTGTCTAACTGCTGCAAGTTAGCTTGATTCTATGCAAGGCTTAAAATAACGCTAACGTCTTGTAACCAAGTTGTAGAAAAAAAGGACCAATAAAAAAAAAAAGAAAACAAGCATAATAAAATCGTCAACTTAAGTAACTAGCATTGTCACATAATTGCTGACAGAGCAAACAATCTCAGAAATAAAAAAATAAATGACCCTGCAATTCTAATGGAAACTTGAAACATTATTGTACGTTATGGAATAGAAAACATACTGTGCTTTCATCTCTTGCCACTTAACGGTATATTTGCAGTTAAACTAGAAATACCAGTAATCAAGTTCTGGAAATTTTCAAAACACTAAAACTGCTGCTAGAAATATATAATTTTGTTATAATCAACAATGTTTTCTAGGAACCATTTGAGAGTTGATTGTCCCACTTGCCACTTGCCTCAACACAGAATTGACTTTAGTGACAATGCCCATTAAATGTAGTTCCTTAACACATGACATGACAAATCAATCAAATATTGATCATCGGAAAACCAATTGATCATTCAATAACAATCGATAGTTAATTGGAATTGAATATATGGTATCAGCCAATTGATGACCAACCGACAATCACACAAAAGGGGTCATAAAGTCATTGATTGGCTTTGAAAAAACCGTAAAAACATAAATCATACTTCTGGTACTTAAACATCCGGCTGACTTTCCAATTACTTCAGCAGGTTGAAAAGCATTAGAAATGATAACCAATGCTACGTTAATTGGTATTGATAAAAAGTAAAAATTGATAATTGATGACAGTCGATGGAATCAATGATCGATTAATTTTATAATTGATGGCAATTGTTACAAACAAAATTCATGCATTTGGATTATTTGGTCATCAATTACTTGTGTTGACTGTTATGGATTAATCAATTGTTGCCTCGATGATCGATTTCATTGATTGGTTACCTATCATTATTACAGTACAAGAAAATTGAAGTATGAAGCTCAGTTAACTTATTGCTATTGTTGCCTGTTAACATGAGGAGTACTGGAATGTAATGGATACATTTGACGATCCTCTCTAATTGACACTGAAACAGTGCTGGTGGAAGAAGACTGTGAAATACCCCTCCCAACTGGTATTTGTCTTCGAGCTGCCACTCCACAAAATGTTCTGGGTTTCAGGGCATGAAGGCACTCTTAATATGATATATAATTATAATATATACTATTATAATAATAGTAAGAACATTATTTATACTAATAATGATAATAACGATGACGATGATGATGAAGATGAAGATCATGATGATCATGATGACGACGACAACGACAACGACGACGATGATGATGATGGTGATGATGATGATGAGGATAAAGTAATGTAATCTATACACGAGATAAGAAAACGTAGACAGAAAGATTAAAGGAAAAGAATATGTCACAAGAGAAGGGAAGACATTTCAGAAAACAAAACATACATTAGCTACGTAAACTGAAAATAGCCACTAAGTTTTACAATATTTTTTCCTACCCTGGAAAGCTAATTAAATTCCATCTTTCAACTTAGAGGTAAAATTTCACAGAAAGATCTAATAGAATAGCAAATACTACATGGTCGATTATAGAGCGCTTTCGATTGAGCGGCGTAAATCCAAAACCAAAGTGATGACCATAATACAAAGAAGTTATATGCAGCCGATGCCAAGCGCTGGAAAATGCGCTCGTGCAGGTCACCATTGGTTCTGGTTTTGCTTCTCATTCTTGATTGAGAAAGTGGCGCGCGTTTCGCTGACCAATCCGGCACAGAGCAAAAGAAAGCCAAAACAAGGCAAACGCGAATTACTATCGACACTTAATTTCAAACCACTTAAACTTACATTTTCCATTTATGGCATTTATGATTAGGACGTCCACGTCCAAGGCGTTTATTACAGTCCATTGGCTGAAAGTCTGAACAGCGCTGCAAAGCTATTATACAAAGACAAAACAGAGGAGCAGATCAAAGTCATTGATGTGGGAGCAGGAACAGGGCTCATTGGAAAAGAACTTCACAAACGGGGTTACACTGACCTGCATGCTTTGGATATTTCACCCAAAATGTTGGATGAAGCAAAAAAGAAAAATGTGTACAAGAAGTTCATTTGCGCCTCCGTGAGTGACGAGATACCCGAGGTTAAAATGGGAGGCTACGATGCTCTTGTATCCGGTGGTACTCTTGAGAAAGGACATCTTCGCCCGGACGCCTTTGATGAAATGCTGAAGATGGTGAAGATCGGTAAGTTTTCGTTACGACTGCGGTAAACTCCAATCTAGATAGGAAGTCTATCATATTTGGGACGTTTTCCTTCAGCTCAGACCTCTACAAGACTTACTTTCTTTGGCTTCAGCGTGAGTTTAGAATCAGTTACCTTTTAAAAGAACAGGCAATTAAGAAATAAAGCCAAAGTGATACAAGGTCGCCCCTCCCTTCCCTCTTGAAGTTTTGTGCTTGTTGAGTTTATGAATGGTTTGGAAACCTTGATACAACTCTGAAATTTGTTGTAAATAAATAAAACTCACACCAAAACAAAGCATCAAAACGGTTTATTATTTTTTTAGGTGGTGTCCTTTGTTTCACAATCCATGAAGAGGATTTTAACGACTTCCACACCAAAATGTCGGAGCTTGAGAAAGTGGGAAGATGGAAATTTGTCTCTGAAGTCAGCGTTCCAAATGTCGCGAACAAGCCGGGACATTTCCGAATATTCACGTACGAAAATCTGCGGAATTAAGCATGGACAATCCAGTATCCAACTATAAATTTTGATCCCATTAATTCTTATCTTAAGGTTTGCATAATAATAGAGGTGAAGCGCTGCACCTGTATCGTGGAAGTCGTGGGTTCGAATCCCGTACTGACAAGCCTGGATGTCTTTCAGGCTTTATTTTCACTACTGCTAAAGTAGTGTTCATAACTGCGATGATTAAGACATATTCAGACTGAACAAGGTCAAACAGCACCGACCAGTCTCCACATATCTCGCTATAAAATGCTTCAAATATATTCTTCTCCCTTGCATTTTTGCAGAACCTTTATGATACCAAATTTTTCTGGGTAATTCTTCTAATAACAATCACAGTAATCAACAACATCCCAAGAGTGTCTCTTCACACGAAAGCAATTCCGCCATTCCCCGGCATCTCGAAAATAATCCGCATGTAGTCATGACATCGAGTTAGTGAAAAGTAGCTACCATTAATTGTATTTTACTAAACCTTGAATACAAATACATTTGTTTCGCTAGGATATTGGTCATTTCCGTACAAAGGAAGCTTTTCTTTGGAGATAGTTTCCCATATTCCGTCGTTTTCAAACTCCAGCAGTTTGCCTTGCCACTCCTCCAAGTGCTGGTCATATATATCAAAGCAAATAAGACCCCCCTGCAAAGAAAAAAACAAATCTGGTTTAACCTCAGATTTATAACAGCCATATAAGTACCGCGTATGTAGGTTTAGAAGGAAAGAAACGTCCCATTGTGGATGGGCATTACTAAACCACGAAACAGCGAAACGAAACACCGAAACACCGAAACAGCTATTTTTTCCTACTTTTTTCTCAAACACCGAAACAGCTATTTTTTACCACTTTGATGGTGAATAAAATAGACAGGCCAAACACGACTCTCATTGGTCCTTTGGTGTTATCGTTGACCTTCAAAGTTTGGCTCTTACGAGTATATCTTACTCTAACATTCGAGGATCTCTTTTTCTCCCAGCCAGCAGTGTGAACTCCATTAGCCAGATCGCATGGTGCGTTTTCATTAACCCTTTTCCGTTAAACATTAGCCTGCATAGCAGACTTTTTGGTGTACGAACAGTCGTTTAAAGACCGCCATTTTGGAAGCCATCCAAGGAGAGAACTGGGGACGGTCAGTGTAAGGTATGGATTGCGAACGGTAGACCCGGAATGTGGACCCGGACTGCGGACTGGGTATAAAACGAGGACTGAGTATAAAATATGGACTGAAGGCTGCAGACTGGGTACAAACCGCGGACTGAGTACAAAACATTGTACAAAAAGCACGGAGCAACGAAATGTATTACTGCACTCAAATTCTCGAACTGTAGGAAAGGTGCTTACAATTGCTGTAAACATTACCAGAGTACACAGAAAACCTACCTATTTTGACCTCGAGCTCTTCATGATAGGAAAAATGGCGGCACTTGTCGGTTATAATGTCATGTACGGTAATTGTGTTGTACCATTTTGGCACGGAAAACCGCTTGTTTAAAATACTTTTTTTTAAAACGCTCAGACTTGTCTGATCAAGAATCCACTTTATTTGATTTATGTTCGCAAATACGGATTTGGACTTTCTCCCAAAACAGAAACGCACCGGTATTTCCTGTTTTATCTTCTCTGTATCAGTGGCCAGTTGCAGTCGAACGAGCACACATTTCCATTTACAGCACTTATATCTAGATTTGTGACCAGTAATTTTGTGATGCACGCCAGTGCAAGATCCAGTTGCCTTTTATATGCCTTTCTGTTTCCATTCTTCCCAATAATAATTTCTTCGACTCCCTCGATCTAGTGTTAAACTCGTGGAGTAAGGTACAATTTCAGGATAAAGTCTCTACTCTTATACTACTTTCTCTAGCTCGGTCGATGTTGGAACTGAGCATTTCGGGTAACTGAGCATTACTATGTACGTGACAAATCTTCACACTGAATAAGCAGACTCGAGGCTTTTTTTAACCTGCATCTGGCCAGTACAATCCTAGTTTTGTTCTATACTCCCTTTTTTATACTCGGTCTTCTTTTTGTTCCTAGTCCGCAGCCTTCAGTCCGCGTTTTATACCCAGTCCGCAGTCCGGGTCCGCAGTCCGGGTCTGCAGTCCGGAATCCATATCTTACACTGACCGTCCCCAGTTCTTTCCTTGGATGGCTTCCAAAATGGCGGTCTTTAAACGACTGTTCGTACACCAAAAAGCCAAAACGTCTGCTATACAGGCTAACATTTAACGGAAAGGGGTTAATGAAAACGCACCATGCAGTCTGGCTAATGGAGTTCACACTGATGGCTGGGAGAAAAAGAGATCCGCGAATGTTAGAGTAAGATATACTCGTAAGAGCCAAACTTTGAAGGTCAACGATACACAAAGGACCAATGGAGTCGTGTTTGGCCTGTCTATTTTATTCACCATCAAAGTGGTTAAAAAATAGCTGTTTCGGTGTTTGAGAAAAAAGTAGGAAAACATAGCTGTTTCGGTGTTTCGGTGTTTCGTTTCGCTGTTTCGTGGTTTAGTAATGCCCATTGTGGATGCATATATACCTCTTACTAACTGAGTTCGAGGTCCGTACTGTAAGTTACGGACCGAGTTTTTTTCCCGTTGATTTATGGCCTAAGCGCGAATCGCGCGGGACATCAATTACCGGTAATGGGAAAAAACGAGGATACGTAACTTACAGTACGGACCGAGAAAACGAGGTTAGTAAGATATTTATTATATCTCTGAGGTTAATCCGGCGCGCGGAAAGAAACCGAGTTGAAGTCAAGCGGGCCGTACCGTAGATACGGCTCGCAAAATTGGCCAATCACAGCGCGGGTACTAAGTGAGAGATATAACAAATGACCTTATTATTCAACACATTGTGGCAATTTCCAAATATGGTCATGGCACTACCAAATGAATATTCGCCGTGCGCACAATGCGATCCAGCTTTTCGGTCATAATGCGCTTTGTTATCATTATTTTGAACAATAAAACAATTCTCCTGCTCAATCTTGCGGAACAAGAATTCTTCGCAGTGTAATTGATAAAAATCACAAACAAACATTTTGTGTGCTTGATTTAGCTGAGTGTCCCAAGAAATTATCGCGAGGATTTCAATCGTCGTCAAAATTCTCAGTTGAAACGCTTAACGACAGTTCAAACCAAAAGGTACGCACTGCCCCCACCTTTTTGCCTCCCAAAAGCAGCTGCAAAAAAAGAAAACTAGGATTCTCTCGAACATCTTCCATGTGCATACCCGTGCTGGGAGAGGGCGTGGGGGGGGGGGGGGGGGTACAAGAGAAATCAAACATACCGTGGGCGCAAATATGTGACCTATTACAAACGCGTACTATGTGCGAGCGGTTTAACAAAAAGTGCGCAAAGAGAAAACTGAATTCTTTTGCGTCAAAGGCAAATTGCTCAAACGTCGAGTTACGACGTTGGGAAGGCTGTTTAGTGGGAACACGTCCACGCCTGCCGATAGTTCGTGCACTAAAAAGAGGGCTCCGGTTGTTTACCGTTTATATGGCGGAAAACAGTGGTCAGCTCTCAACTTGGGTAAATCGTAAACAAAACATTCAATTGGGAAATTCCGTTCGAGATTGGCGTTTACCATTTACAAGTGTGAATTGACTGTGATTTACAGAGAGCCTGAACATAGCCGCCGAAAGCCCTGGAGCTCGAGAAAAGAGGAAAAAACTAAATAATAGAACACGGGACTTCCTTTTCAGTTCCGGTTCCCCCGGCGGAAATTTTCCACCGCAACGATCCAAAAAGTCGTGTTCCACTTACATTCCGATGGGAGTTTCAGGTGAATTTTGTCAAAGGCAAACACCCTCTGTCAATGATAAAATTCGAATGAGAGCTTTTCGAATAAGTTGAGACGTTTGTTAACGTAAGAAATATGCGAAACGTAAATTTTTACTAACCTTTCGAAACAATGCGGCATCTCTTTCAACGCCGTTGGCATGATATGATTATTTCCTAATGCACTCGCACAGATAAGTGCATCATATTCACCAGTGTTAAACTGTGATATTTGCCTATCATCGATTGGAACACAGAAGAACCGCTTGTACACGTTTTTCTTCTTTGCTTCATTTAACATCTTTGGTGAGATGTGAGATGTAAAGCTCGTAAAGCTCGGCACCAACCAGTCCTGTTCCAGCTGCTACCTCGATTATTTTAATATCTTGTTTTACCTTGCGCGCGAAAATCTTCAACGCTGCTGCATTAAATGTCTCCGCCATTGGCTTGCAAAGGTTGTATTCCAACGTTTTCACATCCTGTAAAAAAAATGTTCAAGGCTTTAACTCAAGCCAACTGCTTATGAAGTCGGCCATATTGCCTTATAACTATTGCCTGGAGGAAGGGCGGGAGTTGGAAATTAAGTTCTGGCGCTGCTGCTGGAGTTGTTTAACATTCAAAACATAACATAACGTAACAATGTTTTAAACGATAACATTGAACTGGAAAAAAAAGTTTACAAAGCCATCCATGACCTGGCTAAATTAATTATATAATTGAATTAATAAAAGAACTAATTACGGTGGCTAGTACCAGTTTTCAGTTTTTTCACTACGTAAACTTTGAGAGAAACGGACGCAAAGGCAAACCGAGGCCGTAAGGAAACTTTTACAAGATTAAATTAATAAACTCTTTCAACCGGCAGTGGTTTCGCATAAGGGTTCACACAGATATCACACAGAAAGCGCACAAGAAAGTAATGGGCAAAATTCTGGTGGCAGGGAAGCGCTTAAATCTAGGGATAAGGGGACCAGGAGAGAAGCTCTCCTGGGGGGAGACAAGATCGAGTGGTACCGGGGTAGCCACCCTGGACAGGAGTCCTGATCGGTCTCCGGGGGTGAGGCCCAAATCCCCTAGTACTAGAAACTAAGGGGAACCAGGAGGGGTGGCCCTCCAGGGTGGAGTACAGATCAGGTGGGACCGGGGGTCCACACCCTGGAGTGGATATTTTTCCGGACCTGTCTCCAAGGGCTAAGCCTTACTGTGGGGTAAAGTGCAGCCAGGGGTTACACTTCCCTGCCACTACTTTAATTAGAGCAAGACAGAAGTTCCATGTCCCAGGACCCAACCAAGGAATGCGACCTACTGTAGTCCAGTATACAACCATAATAGAAAAGATTGAACTTTTAGATACCTATATACATGTAGATTAATGAGTGATCAGCTTGGTGTACATTCTGGTCATCCGAAATACATAGCAAGCATCGCGAGTACATGAAAGAGCTAAACAAAGGTTCCAGTCGCAGAAAGCAAAAACAAAAGAAAAGAAAAAGGGGAGGTGGGAGGGAAAAATCGCAGTTGAATGAACCGAAGCCCTGAAGACCTGGCTGGGAAAGGACGATGTACGGCATAAAGAGGAGCACATGCGCATGATGAGCGCGTGATAACACGAATGGAACCTTTGTAGTCTCAAAAAAACTATCGTGCTAAGTTACGGTAGACTTTGCAAAAGGAGAAGGATACATTGTAATCAAACAACTAGTTACT
Source organism: Pachyseris speciosa (assembly GCA_016490735.1). Lineage (NCBI taxonomy): Eukaryota > Metazoa > Cnidaria > Anthozoa > Scleractinia > Pachyseridae > Pachyseris > Pachyseris speciosa. Next base: position 504,697 of record JAEMWC010000419.1, on the reverse strand, counting down.
GTCCATTGTTCTTTCTTGTACTTTGGACTAGTATCTACAGTTACATAGTACAAAGGCTTATTCAAATGTTGAACGTTGTGTTACTCGAGAACAGAGACGTGATTATTGCTAGTATGACAATCTGTGTGTATTCATAGGGCATAATCTCAGGTTTATTAACATCAGTTTATGCTACCATAAACTTGAACTTATAAATTTAGTTGTTGACCGAAAATAACTATTATAAAGTCATCAGCTGTTACCATGGCAACGGTACTTGAGGGTTATTCAGAGCTACATTTAAGCTTCTGGCACTTATAATTTGAAAACTAACTCGGTGACCCCCTATTTTTTTCACGTGATTACTTTTACCATTTGAAAAGGAAACTGCAAAATGTTTTTAAAAATTTTCTATCAAGCGGATTTTTTATAAACGCGAGAAAAGGCAATTTATGAGTAGTGTAAAATTTCTCTGATAGAATTTTATTGAATTTTGTGTGACGTTTCCTCTTTACAAGAGGGGGTCACCGGGCTCGCTTTCTTGCAAAAACCTTCGTGAGTTGAGCAATTTCCACGCGCGTTTTCGCGCATTTCAAAATCTGGATTCTAAATGATCGATATTTGCTCATGCGCTTTGCTGACTGCCGCTAACCATTACGCGTACACGCGCGGGCACCTACCGTTGCCATGTTTGTAGTCCAGGCGCTGAGTTGATGTCAGTACGGTGGAGTTTAATAGTCCACAGTTGTTGTTTTTACTGTTTGGCCGAGCGTTTGGGCTCACTTAAAACAATTTCTCCACAACTTGTGGCATGACTAAGCATGTTTATGTTAAATGACACCAAGCGAAAGCGTGAAATTGACTAAATTGCTCGCATCGCAGAACACCTGAGAACACATGTCAACTGCATGCAATTCTGACACAAATGCGGATACGATTCGCGGCAAACAACAGGAGGTGGTGAGGCATAGAAATAATAGAATGTTGAGATGTATTACCTGTGAGTAAAATTGAAGTGCTATCCCACTTTTGCAGTTTTACAATTACTTTCCGGCTACTTCTCCTCCTGGTTCCCGACACGATCGATCGCAGTAGAGGTGGGAATTATCTCTTTGGAACTTTAATATGCATTATCAATCTCCAGAAACAAATTTTCCTATGTAAATTGAATTAACTTAAGTCGATCGAGTACATGCGGCCTCAGATAAAGGCGAATTTCTTTTTGAAAAGGAAAAACGTAGCCTTGCTCGAAGAAAGCCTCGCGCCTCCATAATTGTTTTAGTTTTTCCCGTTCTTCAAATCTCGCGCGTATAAAGTGTGACGCGCGCGCTAGTGGCCAGACTCTCCACGCGAGTAAAACCGATACCAGCCACCTTAATAAAACATTGTAAATACAATTAGCAGGGATAAAATCTAGGCACAGCATAAATAGCATGCGCAGTTACAGGTATCGAAGGTCGTCTTTCTAACTTGCGATGCAAATGATGGTAGCAGTTCTTAGTTCATCGTGCAAGGAGCTCCAACTGGTAACACAAAACTTTGTGACTTTTCCCGAAAGTAAGCTCCAAACCATTTGGTGTGGTATGTCAATGTTCGCTTGATTTGTTTTGTTTTTTTTTTTTTTTTGCTTTTTCGTTTCAATGAAAAGTTTTTATCATCATATTTAGTATTTCATGAATTATTTACTGGTTTTGACTGACTTTAGTTAATTTCAAGAATAATTTTTCTGAGGTTTTAGAGAAACATACAAAATGGCACCAGTGTTGAACTAATAACACATTACATTATATTAGGATTATGATTCTTTTCAATTTTTTTTTGGGGGGGGGGGTGGGGGGAACGTTTTCGAGGAAATAATTAATTATCCCTCGAGGTTCATGTTCATAGCTGCAGCAACACTCTTGAAGTTACAAAAGAGGAATGTCTTTCAGTGATCCATACCTTTTAGTGTCAAATAAACCAAGCAAGTACCCTAAAGTACCTTTCAGGCACACAACCATAGCTACTTATTTTCTCGCAGGGGAAACAAGCCATAAATTATATTCGGCTAGTTGCCAATGACACAACGAGAAGTCGAGCTGGAAGGTTGCTATCCGTGGCCAGAATGGCCACTGATAGTAATTTCAAACAAAGCGGAGCCACTATTTTGGGGTTTCCAATGCTCATGTGTTTTAGCCTGCGAGCAGGCTCTCCAGTATTTTGTTGCTGCGCGAATCAAGCGAGCGGCGCACCAGAGAGAAGACTGGGGTGAAGAAAGGAGAGCCTGCCTACAAACCCCCTCTTTCTGAATTCCCTGCGTTCGTCCATGAACGCAGCATCATAATTGGTCAGAAGTGACAGGAGATGACAGACGGCATGAAATTCACGAAAACCATATGAGACGCGCATTGAACCAAACATGTGGGCGTCCGATTTCTGCAAAGCTCCAGAACGTTCACTACGTATTTCAGGCTGACCAAAAGTGCCATTTCTTTAAAGAAATGTTTTTGATGAGGTTCGTTGAATGCTTATAATTATCACCCGGTGTAAGTACAGCAACATTCCCACTCGGGAAAGCAATCACGACATTCACGCTGGTTTTGTTGTTATCCAGTAAGTCATAAATGTTCATATTTTGTAAGGAGTCCTCAATTCTCGGTTGATCCTCTCCGTTGCTTGGGTGTTCACCTTCTGGTTGAACATTGACTGTCTGGACGATGGTCCTTGGCGGGTTGTTCGCGAAACCTCACGCTTCAATGGACTTCGATCTGGTGTCGAAACAGAAGACAGTAGTCGGTAGCTCACGTTTACTTCGTTCGACATTATCAGTTCTCTCTTCTTCCGTTTTATCCAGGGCAAGAAGCAGGGGCACCCAGCGACAAGTTTCGGTAGATATCTGTTCGGTGAGAGGATAATTCGCCTTGAGCTTTCGGCGTCGATTAAAGACTGCACTCGGATTTTCGCAACTAAAACGTGGCCTAAAAGATTCGCAATTGGGAAATCATAGCCCCTGAGATTTTCGGAAAGGTCGTAATTGCTGTTTTTGGCAGTCAAAAACGTCAGCTTGCATTTTCGGAAAGAAAATAGTTCCCTAGAAAGCTCGTGGAAAGTTTATTTCAGCTTGCATTTTCTCAAAGGAAGATTTTGTTCCCTAACATTTTCGGGCAATTAAACTTTGGCTAGGGAATCCGAACAGATGAACGCCTTCTAGTTTATGAAAACATCACTTTAAACAGACTTCAAACACCATAAGGTACTTAAAAATGCCTTTCTACAGCTTTTGGTTGATTTGGCTCGTTGGGTGCCCCTGAAGAAGCTGCTGAACTTCTGAGTAAAGCCTACACAAGTTCCTGATTTTGCGAGCACATGGATTACACATGTGCTGTGTTAAATTTGAGGATTTAACGCACATCTCCGCTAGAACTTCACCTCGGCTGCCGACTCTGTTTGTAGGTCGGTACAGATTTTCTGAAGATTTACGACCATTTTTCCCTGTTCCATATTCCACGCTGAGACAACACTTGAAAACGCGCCGGCAATTTTGGCTCGCTACATCAAGAACTTTCGTTGTAGTTACGACGCTCGCCATGAAAAAATAGTTCTTACTTGGTGCGAAAATCAACCCGTGTATGTGCCTTCATTTCCTGTTACGTTTGTTGACATTTTTCTTCGATTCTGTTGGTTGGTTATTTGAGGCACTGCAGATGCCGCATTGCTACCTTCCGAGGGGCGGAATATTTGCGTGCAGGATCTCCTTCTCCGCCCCAGATTTTCTCGCGGCTTCAACGCTCGCATGACTCGCGCCGCGACACAAAAAACACACTCGTCTAGAGAGCCTGCTAGTAGGCTAGCTGTGTTTCAGCTTTTCAAAGCGATGTAAAAAATTCATAACAAGGGTCAAACCAACAAACCAAAGAAACATCTTAGGACTATTTTTTAAAGAGACATACTCGCTTTGAAGATCCGTCAAATATGAGCCGAGTTATTTGGGATGGCGTCGGCCAAAACTCCATATATTTACTTTAATGTCAGCCCTACTTGACCCCCACCCCTGACTGTGACACCGAAGATAGCGTTGAAAGGTGTGCTACCTGAGACTGCTGAGTATATTGAATCTTTCGATCTTTTTTCGATCTTTTTTAATTAAGAGATTTCAACACATTTACAAAGTGACTGATCCGCAAATAGCACTGGCTAATCTAGGCGGATCAGTCATTTATATATAAGGAATTAAATAATAATAATAATAATAATAAAATAAAATAAATAAATAAATAAATAAATAAATAAGTAAAATAAAAAAAATAATAATAAAAAGTCACTAAACTATTACAATATTACTATAAGATATGCATTAGATTACTACATTACGCTAACTGATTTACTACATTACGCTAACTCGCAGAGACAATTTTCATGTAGTTACAAGTTAAAGAAAAGAAAGAAAGAAATAGTACAAGCAAAGCAGACTGGAAAGTAGCGAAGGGAGAATTGTGGTATACGTCTGTAAGCGAAGTATACAGCTATAAGGCACAATAATTACTGGTGTTGAGTTTCAATATTAGAGAATGGGCGTCAACATAATAGTCCTCAATCCCAAGTACAGTTAAAAGCAACTTTTAAATGCAACTTTTAAATGCTCTTTTCGTGAGCTTACGCCAGACGGGGTGAAAGACTCCTTACCTTGTCGTAGTCCGGTGCCCAGTTGTCATACAAGTCTTTGAAGACATCCTTTTTTTGCATCATTGTGTAAAACAAAATCCTTTTTGAGGTGAGTGAGTTGACCCCTGCATGTTGAATTTTAAAAAAAAGAACATTTAGAGAAAACAATGGCTCTCGTTGGCACGTAAAGACTTAAAAAAAATAAGACTTGGCACTAGTATTTTTGCTTGCAGTTAATCATTTGAAAACCATCAATACCATTGGAACGATTTTAAGTTTTTTTTTTTTTTTGAAATATGATAATATTTTATAATTTGAATGTTATATATGAACACATTTTCTTTCGGACACTCTTATCCCCCGAATATATCACCAATCGACTGTACGATAAGGTATGCAGGGCGCGTATTTTAGGTTATAGAGGTTAAGATTATAATCATGTTCGGTTGTTAACTTCAACTTTGTAATCGTGTAAACTGTTATCTTTAGGCATTGTCGGTCAACGTTTGAAAAGGTCTTACTCATTTCCTGAGTTAAACTTTAAATTTTCGGGTAAGCGATACTATCTATTAAGGGTAAGAACCCCCGATAACACATGTCAAATACTCTTGCATGCATAAAAGTTACAAAGTTGCTCTGCACTTGAACATATACCTTTCACGTGACGTGCGATTAGGAATACTTTTTTTTAGGTGAAGCGTACTTCAAGATGACTGATTTTTATGGAGATTCGAGATCTGGCGTGGACGTGAACGCAACCTCTGTACTGAGCATGATGTGCATGATCAAATTCAACTCGTCAATAAAGAGTGCAGTTAGAGCGCTTTTTCAATTGAGTGTCGTAAAACCAAAACCAAAGCAATTACTCTGACCAATCACAACAGAAGTAAGCAGTGCAATGAGCCAATCAGAATACGAAGCAATTACATATAGCCGGCGTAAAGCGCGGGAAAATACGCGCGTGCAAATCACGATTGGTTTTGGTTTTGCTTCTCATTGGTTGAGAAAGCGGCGCGAGTTTTCCTGGCCAATCACAGAGCGAAGCAATGCAAAACCAAAGCAAAACCATAATTACTTTCGACACTCAATTGAAAACCGCTCTAAACGTGATTCGTATATTATCTTGTTGTACGTGAATCGATTTCTGGTTATTTCTTTGTTTCAGTACCTGTTCTATCCTGGTTAGCAAAGGACTGAAGAGACCACGGCAATTTAACTTCACAAGAGAATACGTGACTATAACAAGTATGCGTGACTTCCGTTGTGGTTTGTTGATTTAATAATGTAACTGATTGTTTTTGTGTTCTCAGTGATGCTACTGAATAACTTGATTTTGTAAGATAGAATAAATCAGTGTCGGACCTGTTATTCTAATGCTCGTTAATTGCGTTTACAGTTATCGGATTAATTGCTAAATCAACGTTACTTTCTTCTAATTATAATTAAACACGAATTTTCTTACAGACCTATATTAAAACACTGCTGCTCTTTCATCCACAAACATACATCTCTTGGCTATGGTAATAAATATTCTGTTGTTCAATCCCAGTCAAAGAGACATGAACAGTGAACGACTGCAAACTACAGTGAATCACCTAGTAAAACGGCAAAGCATCAACTCACGCCATATTTATTCAAATGATGAAAATTTCAAAATACGTAACGATGGAGGTCAATCTCTCACTGAAACTAAAGAGGGTACCAGATTGAAGACGACTATTAAGACTGCCGCAGTCTCGTCCCAAGAGCTCTCGCTACTTCCTACTCCTAACCAGGGGGAAACGAGAGTGTAGAAACAAAACCCTGTTAGTACGTGTGGTATCTTTGGGGCTTAATCAATCTAGCAATCCCATTACTCGCCCTGAAATATTAAAGTACGTAAATATTCGAGTTAAAAAAAACCCGGCAAGCAATGTGTCCAGCACTCTGGCAAGTACTTCACTATCGGGCTTACAAAGGACAATTAGGATTCATGGTAGCACTGTTAACTGTACCCGGACTGTACGATTACGATGGCGGTTACTCGTGTTGCATTCCAAACTCCCTTAAATATAAATTCAAATCCGTTACAAATGGACTAATAACGGTTCGCTAAACATCAGCCATCGCCTTATCTTACAGTTATTAAAAGCTGTACGTAACTTACTTTAATACCGAGTCCATCCGAGTTCTTCACAGTTTACAACTTTATCTGCATGAAGAAGGAAACCGGGCTGCCGGTCAGTTTGGGCGCGTCACGCAATCCAGAAGCTTCCCGATGTAGTCGCGCCAGTCCCTTCAGTTGTCCCTTCACTAACATGCTTATTGTGTGGCTTACACGAAGTGTAAACCACTCTATGTCATCGCCCAAGATATATTCCTGGCTTTGTCACCGTGAACGGGAGCAGGGTTGGCGCAGTGGTGAGAGCACTCGCCTTCCACCAATGTGTCCCGGGTTCGATTCCCGGACTCGGCGTCATAAGTGGACTGAGTTTGTTGGTTCTCTACTCTGCTCCGAGAGGTTTTTCTCCGGGTACTCCGGTTTTCCCCTCTCCTCAAAAACCAACATTTCTCCCACACGGCCCCACAAGCTTGTAACTTTAAATCTTAACCGTGTATAAATAAAGTTTCTTTACCTTTTTAACCGATATGGCTGGATTTGTCACGGTGAACAAAGAGCTTGTCACGTGATTTAGATAGGTTCCAGTCTACGCTCGGCTAAGTTACATAAGGATACTTCACAGATTAATGTGATCAAGTAAGCTGAAGCCACTCTAAAGGGCACTAAGGCCACAAGGTAGCGGGCATTACCCCTTCAATCTACCAAAGCAAAGATTGAGCCCAAGCATTAGCAGCCATGGACAGCTGTTTCGGCCTCGTTAGGCCTCATCAGCATGGCATAGCTAATGCTCAGGCTCAGGTACCCACATATCAATAAAACAAGCAAAGAAAACGTAAACGTTGCTTGAAACAAGTTGTTGGACAATACAAAATGTCGAATAAAGTAGTGTTTGGTTTACCGAATTTATAATGTGGTATATACATAGTGTTACAACTGCTGAAAAGTTAAGGCTGTCAAACCCGATTGCAGGACAATATTTGTTAATTATAAATAAAAGAAGCATTGATAACCTAGACTGAGTTAGAGTGCAAGCTTTTTGTTCTTTTTACTGTTTCTGGAATCTATGATGGTGACAGGCTATCTCTATTGAACTTTCTCTTAGATAAAACACTCCAGGTCAAATTGTAAATCTTGTTGGCTTAAAACTTATTGGCAATATTAATCATATGTAATGTTAGTTCAGAATAATGTTCAACATAAGATTCATTAAAAATATTGCTTGTGTTCTGATCTTGTTATGCACCTATCTTTTCTTCCTAAATGTTTCCATTTGCAACCCCATATCCACCTACCTCAACTATTTTTTTTTTCTGTGTTCTTTATTTAAAATACAGTCCCACAAAACCCAAATACTATTGTGAACGTTTTGGTCTCACTCAACTGAAAGTAGAACTTTTGTGGCCTAATGGACAACAAATCCTAGGCTCAGCATTATGTTACCTTACATGTACACTTGTAACCTTAGTCCTAACCCCAATCCTGGGCCTAACTCTAAACCTAAAAGCTTAACCCTTTGATTTACTGACACGTAACATGTTAAAGCGGTATGATGCTTGTGTGGTCGTAATCTATACCTTTCCGATTTTACTAAGCCAGTGAATACGGTTTTTTTCCGTTGGCCAGATTGGCCAATCACTGACCCGGCTCACAGCTAGTAAAATATTATACCATGAGCGCGAGTTGGATATGAGGCAATAGGCTCCCCGCTGAGTTCCCAGAATAAATATTCTTTCACCTTGGTAAGATATGTAGCACTATTGACCTCGACTTAAATTGTAAATAATTGCCGAGTTAAATATACAAACAGGAAAGAAATAATTGCTGGTATCTGAAGAAAAAGAAAAGGAAGTGTAGATAGTAAAGTTAATAATGCGGAAAACCAGTTAATAATATTTCTGGTACTCTCTGATTGGCTCAGCAAACTCCGCGTAATGACTTGGTAAATATCTACCATTATTCACCTCCAATTCTGTGAATAATTGTTAACTGACAGTCAGGTCTTCGAGTTAAGCACTCTTTCGTGGCCGACCTGAAGAGCGATTGCTCCCAGTAGCTGCCGGTACACGCAGGCTTCCAGGTGAGTCAGTGACTCGGCTGAAACATCAAACTAATTTCTTGCTTCAAATCGGCGTAAAGCTGTTCTCTTGATTTCTTTTATGTTAAGTACTGTTCTTAATTTGGGACTAGTAATGATACTAGAAAAGAATCGACACGTTACTTCAAGTTGTCAACACTCTAAAGCGACAAGGCTGCTATTTTTTATTCGATACTGAAATCATACCATTTGTTTGATACCTGAAGCAACAGAGAAAGGAAGTCAAATGTGATCGATACCATGTTTTTGGTTGAGAAATAGGACAAGCAATGCCGGGCGTACCATTTCTATGATTTTGTTTGTTTGTTTGTTTGTTTGTTTTTATGACGAATCAGACTTCCTTTCAAATCCTTTATTTCCGTGGAAATGCGAAATCTCTTTCCGTTTTTTGCGCGACTGAAAATCAAAACCGTCATTTCCATGCAATCTGATGTCTCTTTTTTAAAAACGATATGCGATAGGATTACAGCAGAGTTTACGAAAAAAAGAAGTCAAAGAGCCCAACAAACCTGTTAAACTCTAAACTGTAGCAAACGAAAGCGAAAAATATTGCAACAACCGTCACTGTGAGCAGTAGAGACTCTTTCTTTCGCGGTCATGAACGTTTTCGATTCGTTTAATTTTAACTGCGCTTCGAAGCGGGAATCTTGTTGCCCTTGCCCTCGAGCAGTCAGAAGTATGTGGATAGTAGTCGCACACAAGAAGAAATATAAGTTACAAAATTAGCATTAGCACTACAATCGCCAGTCACTCTGGTCACAGCAGGCCCACTCAGACACAGATATATGAGGCCTTCTAAGGGGTGATTTGGTGTCGCTTTGTGGCTCATTTACGACTCTGTCTGTCGCTTGTTTCGTTAGGAACAAATGTCGCTGTCGCAAAGAAAACAAAAAGGAATGGAGAGTTAATTGTCGCTGTCGCAAACGGTCGCGCGTTTTCTACCAGTTTGTGTCGGTTGTCGGTGTTTTGGAAGAGGATTGTCGCCTGTTTTCGGAGCCATGTCGCCTGTCTCTTCAACCCCTTGGAAGGCCCTATATATAGCTGGGATGAAATCAACTATAAACGAAAACATCCAGGCTATAGCGATAATTATAACTTAAGGTCGGTTCGAGGCGAGTCTTCATCCACAGGGTATACTTTAAAGGTTTCTCGATGGCAATGTAGCAAATGAGGTCCATGGCACACAAGTCGCTTAAAGGAAAATTCAAGGGCGCTGATGACAGATGAATACTGGAAAATGAAGCGCTCTCCAACTACATTCGTGGACCTCATTCGTGGACCTCATTAATGATAAGCCATTTAGCAACCTTGTGTAGTTTTGCTCTCGTGGCAATGATAGATTAACGGCCAAAACCGCCCGTTTCTAACAAGTGCGAACATTGTCGGAAATCAACCAAGTATGTCGAGCCATTCATTATGTCAAAACTGTTTGAGAAAGTTGCTATATGTGTAGCCGAATTTCTCGCCGCTGGTTTTATCTTGCGGAAGTCGCGCATTACAGAAAGATGCTAAATGAATTTGAACAGTTTGGAGAAACACCTGCCTTTTGATAAATACAAGTCGATATATTTTACAGCTTTCAAAGTTTTGCCTTCACGAATTTATTAATCACTGTTTACATAGAAAAAAACATGATTATATAACTAGGAAAAAACGCATTGTCAGTACTACTCAGATCGCAGTTAAGTTAAGCCTCAAATAATAAACCTCTCGCCGCTGGTTTAACTCTTTGTCTTCCGGCTCACCAAATATCGACCATATGCGGTCGATGGCTTTGAAAACCTGTAACTTTCCCAAATCTCGGACTATGGTTGAAATGAACCACAGTCGTTGCCAAAAGGTCACTTTTGTAGACTTTATCACCCTGGAAAATGACCGAAACTCCCAATTTTTATTTAACATGACTGTTTATTATCTAGAAAAACCAAAATCGCCCTCGGACAACAGCAAAATTCACGCAATTTTGTCTTGAAGTTTTGAAAACAAAAATTCCTATGGAGGTTAAAAGTTTACATTGGCAGCAAACTTCGACTCCACTTCTTGGAATCTGTTCCATATTTTCCTGCTCACTCCTTTAGTGCGGCCCCGATAACGCTATTTGATTTTACTTGTTCTCAGTGGTCTGTCATGTTCGCGTTTGTAACCCAAAGGAATTCTGGGACTCTCTTGGATAACGGGCGCAGGACAGTGCGCCAATTTCCATTTCAGATATTTTTTAGAACCTTGTCGAGCCACCCGGTCCTGCTGACAAAATATTGCACCGATTTCACTATTTACAAGTCAAAACTCGCCAAAATTGCCATGCCAGGTCCCGGAATCCACTCACAAAAGAGCTAAAGACACGCTCGAACACTTTGAGCGACTCACTTCGTGTGAAATTGCTTCTCGCCTCTGTTTTCTTTCAAAGGATTGCCTCTACCCATCAACTCAGCTTTATGGTGCCAGGCCGGGGGCTTCTGAGGTGGAAAATGGCTCAAAAAACACACTTATAAATCAAATACGCAAAGAATTGTAGCTGCAAAGATCGTTTAGAAATAAACGACAGCTAGCGTGACAGTGTGACAACAAAGAAAGAGCCTTCGGTGTTGTGGACCAGTGAAATCTCCGTGGTAACCCCTTATATGGAAAATCCACGTCGATTTCACCTCCTACCCTCCGGAAATTGTAAAAAAGGCGACCAAATCACCCGAAGACAAAGGGTTAATCTTGCGGAAGTCGCGCATTACAGAAAGATGCTAAATAAATTTGAACAGTTTGAAGAAACACCTGCCTTTTTATAATACCAGTCGATATATTTTACAGCTTTCAAAGTTTTGCCTTCGCGAATATATTAATCACTGTTTACATAGAAAACCAGCGGCGAGAGGTTTATTATTTGAGGCTTAACTTAACCGCGATCTGAGTAGTACTGATAATGCGTTTTTCCTAGTTATATAAATCATGTTTTTTTTTTCCATGTAAGTTACACAAACCGCCTCGATTAGCTTTGCTACATGCGGGTTGTGTATTTTTCTAAATTGTATATCGTAAATTATTGAAATAAAGTGAAGTGAAGTGAAGTGAACATTATTTATACAACTAGGAAAAAACGCATTGTCATTAATCCTACAGCGTGTCTCACACAAATATGAAATTTAGTGGAGCTCAATGACGAGATTGGAAGTTGCATACGACAAGCGTACTGCACAAGACCTACCGTCTAGAAAGGCCTTGAAAGTATCATAGTTGTGCTTCGAGGCAGTCCATTATGGCGCGTTTTTAGGGTCAAAATTAATATTAAAAACTTTTTTCAAGATGACTTTCGAATTGCAACTCTTGTGGAATGATTAATTGCTAATGTAGTTTCTTTTGACATTTTTTGCGAAAACTTGCTTCTTTCTGCACGTTCCATGGCGTACAAGTGTTTTTCTTTACCATTACTTTCCAGTTGTTGCAACTCTTGTTACATGGTTAATTGCCAATTAAGTTTTTCTTCACATTTTCTGCGAAAACTTACTTCTTTCTGCACGGTTCTTGGCTTGAGACATAAACATACGCAGGCTATTTTCCGAACATAAGAATGACTTTACACGCAAGAATATTTCCGAAATATCAAAACTCTTACCACAAAAATTCTTTATAAAGTTCTGTTTCTAATAGCGGAGCTCCGACGGCCCGAAGGGCCGTCAAGCGGAGCACCATACCTATAGAAACCCGTCAACTGCTTTTCTCATGGTAAAAATGGCTAGCGGTATTGCTCGTGGGCGCGTACGCACGACGACGACGACGACGACGACGACGACGACGGAGTCGCCCAATAATTAATAATAATCATAATAATCCAACATGGCGGCCATACTCCACCTGGCCCAGCTGACCAGCTACTTTACAGCGTACATCTTTGATACTGGACATCCATCTTATAGCCAATTGACACCTGTCAAAACAAGGTATCCGCTGACCAGTGTAACGTGACCATATCGCGGGCTCAAGTTAAGACCTCATCGAGGTCAGCTGTTTTTTTGAAGTTGACCGCTGACCAGGTACTTGCTTTCGATTGGATCGCAGGCTCAAGCCAAGTGTGGGACACCCAAACCAAATCGAGGCCGTTAAAATTTTTCGCGCGCTTTCTGCGGCTGGTAATTTCACATTCAGTTGGTTTCTTTATTTTGAGCAAAACAACTTCATCTTCTTCGATCGAAGTTTGTCTTTCGCGTAAAAAGCATAAAGATCAAGACCTTATCAAAAGATACTCCGGAAGGTGAATTTTCAAGTGATGAAAGGAAGGACGGAAGATTTTTCTCAGGAAAAGCTTCAAAGATTATGCGGTTGAAAACAGTATAATTCAACGCTTCAAGGGCTTTCACTTCACCGCGGCATCTTGCATCTCACCAAGAAAAGTCACTTAACAGTTCACCGGTATTAATGGGAGGAATGAGTAGCTCAAACTCTCTGGAAGAAGCTCTTTCTTTGGACAAACCGTTGGCTATTTTTGCGGATGCTTGTTTTTACTTTACTGAAGCTTACGTATTTTCAAGTGGTAGAAACCTCTACAACACAGGACAGTGAGGTAAATTAAATAAATAGAAGCTTAACATTTGGTTTAATCGTTGTTACTTTTGTTCAGGAATGAAACTTGTATTTTTCTCTCGAATGGACATAAATAACAATTATCTGTACTCGTTTTGGACGCAAAGAAGTAGTTGAATTGTTTGTTTGTTTTGCTACGTTGTTTTCTTTGCAAGCGAACGAGTGTTTTTACTCGGCTTGGCTGACTGTTTTTCGACCTTGGTTCCTCAATAGCGTTAAGAAACTTTGTCCTTATCTTATTAACACGTAATCGCAATGAGTCCTCGTAAAATTAAGGATTAAAGGCGGAAACTCAAGCTCGAGTAAAAATAAAAAATCCGATCAAATGCATGTGCATGTGCACTTCTCAAAATCTGACAAAATGCTGCCAAAACAGTCAAAACCCAGCGCGCTTCACTCGTCATTTGAGAAAAGTCTTTAAGAGATCTTCGTCGAAAGCAGCCTGTAAACAACAATTAAGTTTCGGCGTCTTTAAACATGTCGGCTTAATTTGTTTGAACCGGTAAGAATCAGCGTTTGGATGTTAAAAACAGCGAAATGGGTTGACTGGCTGGCTGGTTTTGATAAATTCCTGTTGACTGCTGTAAACGAAGAGTTTGTACCCTTTATTTTCTTTTCTAGAGGTATTTATGTCAAAATAAATACCGATTTTCCTAGCTTTATCAGTACAAGCTATTTTAATTACTTGCTAGTCTTATTTAATTTCTCCACCTTCTCCTTCTTCGAGCAAACACTCGCCGGCATCGTACTTTGTTCGCTTGTAGTGTTTTTGTTTTGTTTTGTTTTGTTTTTTTTTATCCGCTTTGAATCCCTTTACGCTTTCATCTGAAAGTAGTTAGGACTCAAGAATGTCTGTCTTTTTTTTTTTTGCAAACGTTTACTATCGAAAACTCTTCGTTTTCCCTGCTGCTGCTCAATTGTTTTGGACACAAATTAAACTGGCCCAAATAAACCCTTGCGAAGTTGCTCGGTGAGAGTGTGCCGCTCCGATTCTAGGCTTGGCGTGGCTAAATATATATATGGCCTTCAGCTTTTCTTTTTTAATCGCTACATAGCAGACTGGAATGGTGTTCCATCGAACATCATACATGCACCTTCTTTAAGCAGTTTTAAGTCCTATCTATTACATTATTAGTGTCAATTTAAGGGCCTGTTCGCACTACGCGAAATTTTGTTTGATTTGCCAAAACATCTGTCAACGCGAAGCCATTTCTAGTGCGAACGATTTTTTGCACTCACCAAAATTTTTGCAAGCGCAACGAAACTTCAAAGATTCCGTCGACTAGCTTAGGAGGCTGTAAAAATTTTGCCAGGCGAGAAAATCCTTTGTTCGTTGACATCCATCCGTCATTGGGTCATCAAATTGATGACGGACTCCTTCAGTGTAGTTTTTGCGGTTGCCTTGCATTAGAGCTATCTGTCACTAAAAAAGATTTCGCATCTTCATGTGCGAACAGGATTACGAAAACAAAAAATTGGTGATTACAAAATTTTCATTTTTTTTGCAGACGCCAAACTCAAATTTTTGTCTTAGTGCGAACAGGGCCTAAATCAGATGTAGCTTGTGAGTGACAAGTATGTAATTTAATTAGGTTTGCTTTGGATTACTTCATACTTTTTTTTAGTCTCAATCTCAAATCAGGGGTGACTTGTAAGAGACAAGTATTTGATTTAATTTGATTAGGTTAGCTTTAGTCCACGTTTAAATTTCACCTCTTAGTTTTTAGAATGTGTGATATTAGATAACATTCTTTGTATGGGAATTTAGTTTCTCCCAATTATTCTCCAGTCATGCACTTTTTTGTTTTGTATCAGCTTAGTTGTATTCGCATGACAAAGTATTATTAAACTTAAAACTTAAAATTAAACTTAAAGTAAGCTCTTCCTCATCAATGTACACATCCTTTGGACTTCCTTCTCCTGCATACAGTCTTTCAATTAATTTTATTAGTAGCTGGTCACACCAATATAGTGGGATGTTTGGATGACATTTGGCATTAATGTTTAATGGAATCTCTGATGTTTGATGAAGTATGTTAAGATCAAGTTAAGACGGCTAACACAGATTTCCAGCACTTTTGCTTTGATGAATCACCTTGATAGTGGTATCAACCAAATGCCCAATATTTTATTATCAAATTGTTTGGTCTTGCACTTAACTGGCCAGAAGAGCAGCTGGATTTCTTTTTGAAAACACTGTAGGTGCATTGAGTGATGAGCTTAATGTTAGCAAGCATTTTTTTTTGTGATAGTAAGGTCAAGAAGTAATTGCTCAAAAGAAATATCTTGGTCTTAATTCATGGCATATAAATATTTTTATTGATTTCCATGTATCTTTCTTTCATAATTTTTGTGAGGCATACATATATCCAGAGGATACACAATTTCTGATTTCTGACTGTCTCATGGGAGGCTGTGGATAATTGCAATTGCATTCATTATGAACTGATGATCTGAATCACTATATATCTGATGTGATACTGATTCCAAGGAGCAATTACCAGGCTTCTCCACCAATTTCTAGTGGCTCTAAACCATACCTAAGTAGCTAAGTATGTAACTAAGTTGCCTACAGTTGAACAGGGAAACAGACCTGTCCTTAGGTATTGCTCTAAGATGTTAAGAAATTTTTTGTTTTAAAAATTTATAGATGAAAACTAGCGTTGCAGGTTCTTTTTTACACAAGGTATTAAAGATTATTTTTTAAAAAACCTACCTCAATATTTTTATTTTGCTTTTTTAACATCTCCAAACTCAGTTTGGAAAGGAATTTTTATTACCTTACTCAATAGAACGCTTGTTTTTAGGAGGGGTGGGGGTACAAATCCGTAAAAGGGGATTCATATCTGCTAGCAGTTCTGGACTAGTGGGTCCAAATCTGATCCACAAGCAGATCTGGACTGGAGGGTGCAAATCCACGTGGGGTCCAAATCCATTGTGCCACTGGCTCAGATCACCTTTCCATACTATTTTTTACAGCATTGGGTCTGTAGCTTGAGTGAGGTCAGATGGGTGATATGACATTAGCAGACTATATGTAAATGCCAGTAGAAAAAGAATGCTTTTGGAGCTCCGCTTTTAGGCTTGGCTAAATATATATATTACATCAACGTAAGACACCCGCAAGCGATAAAAAATACCAGCATCGAATTACTATTGAATTACATGTCTTTCCCCAAATTTTCTGCGAATTAACTCACCACGCAAATTTTCTGCAAAAAGTCAACCAGGCGTTCCAGTCTTGAAATGTCACGTGATCTATCCCACGATGCCTTCGGATCGCTTCCCTCGACCTAGACCGGCCGTGTTCGCGTAGTGAAATCGAAAATGAGCTCTACTGCTGATTTTTTGGTGAATCTTCGTCTACATCTCATCGACCTCTCTAGGAGACTAGAGCAAGATTCGAGTGATGATGTGGCGGACTACGTATTGTACTGATTGCAACAAGTAGCTCGTCATTTGTCGAGGATAGCAGCTAGTGCCACTGGAAATGTATTTGAAGAAGTCCAATTGTCGCATGCTGAAATAACGTCAGCTTTGGAAGAAGCAGAACGAAATTGGCAGCCTGTGTCCTTTGTTGTACGTTCTACGGGATCGGTTGGTCGTCCTAGGTTCGAAATAAGCAAAGATCAACTTGAGTACTTAGTCGAATACGAGCTGAAAACTCCAGATATCGCCGAGGCCCTCGGTGTAAGCGTCAGTACCATTGAAAGGCGACTGCGAGAATTCAATATTTCAATTCGAGGAACTCTGAATGAAATGTTAAAATGGGGTTGGCAGACCAGCGACAGCCGGAGATAGTGGTGAAGACTGCTCAAAGCTGTTTAAATTTCCCACTTCCCTTCCCAAAAACTAATTCTCTTAGGGTCTTTCCAGATTCAAGATGGCGGCAAAGCATTCCCTCCCCCACCCCCTCTTGGGTACTTTTGTCACTCTGACTGCACACGATTGATCAATTCTTCGCACAAAAACAAAAATTGAAAATTGATTGCAATTTTCAATTTTGGACTTTCCTCTAAATTCATGTAATCGTAGACGAAACGAGATTACTACAATGGTTTTCCTGCTAATAAATAAATGCCATAGCTTGTTTGATTTTCTATTCAATGGTAACTGCACAAAAATAAAAGTCTAAGTGTTATTTTCGTTCCTTATAAACGTGAAAACAGTTAAATGTTTACAGCTACGCG
The DNA here is from genome assembly GCA_016490735.1 of Pachyseris speciosa. Lineage (NCBI taxonomy): Eukaryota > Metazoa > Cnidaria > Anthozoa > Scleractinia > Pachyseridae > Pachyseris > Pachyseris speciosa. Next base: position 487,122 of record JAEMWC010000419.1, on the reverse strand, counting down.
TTTATTGATTTCGCGAGAAAAAAAGAAATGAAAATCAAAAATTGACATCGATTTTCAATTTTTAATTTGAATTGAAAATTGAATGGACGAATGACCCACAGACCTGGCAACTGTTGTAGTTTGTGTACTGAAATGTTTCAGTAGGTTTGTAATGGTCCGTGGGGGTCCGTGGGTCATTCGTCCATTCAATTTTCAATTCAAATTAAAAATTGAAAATCGAAGTCAATTTTTGATTTTCATTTCTTTTTTTCTCGCGAAATCAATAAACGCGTAGTTGTAAACATTTGACTGTTTTCAATTTTATAAGGAACAAAAATAACACTTAGACTTTTATTTTTGTGCAGTTACTATTGAAAAGAAAATCAAACAAGCTATGGCATTTATTTATCAGCAGGAAAACCATTGTCGTAATCTCGTTTCGTCTACGATTACATGAATTTAGAGGAAAGTCCAAAATTGAAAATTGCAATCAATTTTCAATTTTTGTTTTTGTGCGAAGAATTGATCAATCATTTGCAGTCAGAGTGACAAAAGTACCCAAGAGGGGGTGGGGGAGGGAATGCTTTGCCGCCATCTTGAATGCCAGACCCTAAGAGAACTAGCTTTAGGAAGGGAAGGGGGAAATTTAATCAGCTTTGAGCAGTCTTCACCACTCTCTCCGGCTAAATATGGACGACGTAAGCGTCGAGTGGCGAGTGCTTAAAGATCTTTGTTGTGACTCAGCGGAAAACACACTCTCAAGTCAGTTTGTTGCTAAAAGAAGCGTATCCTGATAGGAGAGGCCTTAGTTTGAGGCCAGTTAAAAGGTTTTGTTTTAAGTATGCCGGGATACACGTGCAAAATCGCTTGTCAAATGAAGAACGCAAGGAAGTTGTTGCTTGGGTTGGTGCGCTTGAAATGTTCAGGCGCGGATCCAGGGGAGATGAAATGGGTGAATTTTCACCCCCCTTTTTTCTGAGCCCCCCTTCTTTCTTTTTTTTTTTTTTTTTTCTTATCCCTCAAATATTGAAAAAATATTTGATTTCTCTGATTTCTCTGATTGAGGTGGAGAAAATTCACCTCCCATTTCAAAATCTTGGATCCGCGCCTGCTGTTAGTGTGGTTGTAAAAAAATAAAAAAATAAATAAAAATAGGTAAATAATGAAAATTCTGATATATTTGCTCCTTAGTCTTCATCATTTGTGCATATCTTACATGCATCCAACTTCTCAATTTGCTCTTTTTTTGATGAGGGAGAAGGAAACACTCGAGAAAGTCTTGAAACCAATAAGTCAGACGCTGCGATGCGAAGTCTAACATTCTCCGTCGGTTTTCTTTTTCTCGAGCGTTTCAAGCAAGAAAATCAGGTAATAATACGTGAAAATTTACTTAATAATTTATGATGTAACCTATGGCTATTGCATCAGTTTGTCAGATTTGTATTTACATTTCCATAAAATACCTTGCTTCTCTTAGCAACACAAATACTTTAGAATGTGTTTTCCGCTGACTTACAGCAGGATCTTTACTTATCATGAGACCAGTAAGGCCCCACGCGCTTTTCATTCCAAACTATTGAGAAAATTCCCGTCTGAAAGCCGTGCATTTTATCGCAAGTAGGCGCGCGTTTCTCAAAACTCCCGAAAACTCCATTAGGGTCGTTGACAAAAATTCAATTTCTAATATTTTTAATAATCTTTTAAGAAAGCACCCTATTTATAGGCGGCCCAAGTCGCTAGTACCAATCGACTGAAAACGTACTTGAAAAATACTTCTCGGGCCTAAAATGTTTTCTGGGGTATTGAGAAACGCACGCCCAAAAATGCAGTACGGCCCTGTTAGGAACACGTACGGTCCCGTGGGATACGATTTTAGAGCATTTCGTCGCGTTTAACCATTTAACAACCAGAAAGCAAATACAAAAAAAAAAACACATTACATCAATTTTCTGTGCAAATTTGTTGCTTCGTCTTCTACGCCTTTCACAAAGAGTCTAAGGAGGCCATATGATAAAACATTGGTCCGTAAGCCATGACCTCGAGCCAAATATTTTTCTTTCCGTACCGACCTGACTCAGTCAATAAGTACATAATACTCGACGCCTACGTCGTCCACATTTAGCCGGGGATAGTGGTGGAGACT
>JAEMWC010000419.1:417500-477500 GCA_016490735.1 Pachyseris speciosa | reverse complement strand
TTTATTAGAGATGCCAGTTGTGAATGACGCATATGAATAAATCATATATTGGCAAAACTTTCATATGTTACCGCTGAAAAGTGTTTCCCTGAACTAAGCTTGAAGTTCTCTTGCTACTTAAAAGTGAGAAAAAGGAAGGAAAATTGTGTGAGCAAAATAAAATTCATATTTTAATGATAATAATAAATAATAATAATAATAATAATAATATATTTATAGAGCGCCTTTTCTACAAGATTCAAAGGCGATGTTTACACTAATCAAACATAAAAAAATAAAAATAAATGAATAAATAAAAACTAAAAATTAAAATTTAAAACCACTTATAAATTAGCGCAACATAAGTTATAAGCTCGAATAAAATGGAGAGTCTTGAGTTGGCGTTTAAAAATCTCTCCAGTACTACTTAATATTTTCACAGTTGCACTTCATGCTTACATCAGGCAATTGAGCAAGATGCACAGTAAGCCGAAACTTAATCTTACAAACTAAACTCGACACAAATGCACATGTACAGACACACGACTTAAAATCCTAACTAAAACAACTCAACGTTTCGCCGTGGAACAAAAAGAGCCGCAAAAACGTAAACAACTGGCCCGCTGGGCATCACGGTTATGTCGTTGTTCCTTTCCTCTTTCATTGGAAAAAACCATCAAGTGTATTTGTTTTCTAACTGGCTTTCTAGTGGAATTTCCCTGAAAGGGCTTTGCACGGTTTGTAGCGCGACTACTCGGGCGACGTACGATGCACAGCAAACGGTCAACGGTAATCCCGAGCGAGCAAGTTATAGCTCTAATCTTGCCCACTCGGTTGGCCAATCACAGCACCGGGCAGAATCTGCTTTATTTTGCCTGCTCAGTTAGCCAGCCATAGAATAAATTGCTTTACGAATCGAAACAAATTGAAGAACTGAAAACTTGAAGCCGGAATGCTTCCAAGTTTGCCAAGGTGAGTGCAAAATTTTCACACGAAACCAAGCGAACACAAATTGTGCTTTTATTCTCGGCCTTTCCGCCGAATCGTGCTATTTTTGGCAATGAATATTCGCTGGTGGTGCCGGTCTGCCAAACGTTCATGACGACGAGCTGCCATTTATACAGCACATTGCCGGTTCCAGGCTTTAATCTTACGATGTTTAGGGAAATAATACTTATTAATAAAACCCAGAGTATGTCTATGCTTTAAAACTAATGCAAGAGGGAGAAGATTGAAATGAAATCCTCGGGTACTTCAGTCGCTATATGAGCTAAACGCAATAGTCTTAAGCTCCTTTAACATGAACACAAGCAATCGTTTTGGGCCCGATGGAAAGTGAAATAGAACACATCACGTCTTATCGCAGGATTTAACACGACTGCGCCCAGAGCAAAGGCTTTAATTTACGAAATGCCGCTCGAATGCAGCTTTTTAATCGAGTGACTTTGGGGAACATGATTGTGAATGAATATATTGGCCCCGTAACAGGTGAAAGAATTGGTTTTTAAGCGAATATTTGTTTTATTGTTCAGAAACTGAAGGACAAAAGAATTGATAGCTCACGAATTATTATTTAAAGGAGCAGTTCTAAAGAATATTCTGTCGACATAAAAATATATATATTTCGCTCCCTTTTTTATTGGCCTGCAATTTTACCTTATTCAAAATATGGATTTGTGTTTTCAACGAATCGCTTTATACAATCCTTGCTTGACGTTCTGACATGTTAACAGAAACCAATATTAATTTTTTATTTGAGTTATTGAAAACGAAAGACTCATTAAAAATTAATGTTGGTCTTTCAGAACGGACAGAAGTTTAAAACTTAATCTATTCAAGATATAAAGTTCCATATATTCACATTGAATACCCCGTGAGGCTATGAAATATAAAAAAAAACTGAATGTACACGCTTTTTCTTTCCAGCGTGGTGTCTTTCGAGTTTTGAGTATTGTACACGTGAACGGTCTTTACTCCCATCTCAATTACGAATCAGTTGGAGTGAAATGGCATGCTATCCTTAATAATCTACGAGCTAAAAAAATAACTGCGCGACTGTACTGGTCTCCGGTAGTGTTCCGTTTACGTTTTTAAGTGCCTGTCTTCGAAAAATGTTTACCATGCTTCAGTCCTCGTGTCTAGTAGCAAATGTGCATCACAGGTTCATTTGTCGGAAGTATGGTCTTAAAATGAATCAAACAATCGTGATCATTTTCTCTTGTGTTAAATATAAAAAGCAAATGCGCAATCTCTCAACAGGTCAACAATGAATTAATAAATCCTTTCCCCCTCCTTGACCGTCGTAATCATAAATATTAATTCCCCCTGGGTCCTATTGAATCGACAAAAACCCGCTTTTCCTTTAAATTTCCATTCTTATTTGTCACCTTGCTCGGTTTCCTTTGTTCTTTTCGGTTGAATATATTTAATAACCCCTTGTGAATTACCAACTGTGTAAAAACCTGGGTGCAGCTTTGATTGTAAAAGGGGAGAGCGGGGCTGAAAACAATAACTGAAGGAGGGGAAATATATCCCCCCCCCCCCTCTCGTCATATACTGCTCCACTTATTCCCCTTTCAGTGAGAGCGTTTATCAAAAAATAAAGTCATCGCACTTAAAGGAGCCCGGTCACGATATTTTGGGTCATTATTACAGAGATAGAAAAATTCAGTCAACTTCTGTGAAACAGTGAAATAACAAATTTTCAGGGAAGATAAGCACCAAAGAGACAAGAATAAATGCAAATATGGCGAGGATGGTGAAGGATGGAGAAGATTGAAACGGATTACAAATGACCTTTTTGAGAAATTTAGGCTGAAATTTTTCAAAAACGTAATTTGTAATCCGTGGCGGAATGCAGTGTTCATGCAAATTAAAGTAACAAACATGTTTACCACGCATACCAGAAGACAAGAGAAAATGTCTATACATATTGTGTAAATAATACAAAACAAAATTCGATCCCACTGTACCAGTAAAGAAAACACGCATTGTTGTAAAAAAAAATTCAAAAAACCGCAATAAAAAAGAAACATGTTTACAGTCAAAATTTTACAGCGTACAATCCGCCATTAAAAATTAAATTTGAAATAAAACTCGATCAAGTAGAAAATAAGTTTTTCTTTATTTAATGGCCTTTTGTTTATTTAGGAAACCTCACTAAGTGACAAATAAGCATGTTATTGACCTGTCCCTCGGGGATATGTGCTATACTCCCCTCGTGGCGTGCCCGATGGGAGGGGAATATAGCACATATCCCCACGTTCCAGGCCAATAACTCTTACTTATTTCACCTTCAAACTGCTCGCTACTCGTACTCACTGGCTTTGGTCAGCTCTAAGGTGCCTTAACGTTAGTAATCACACTAAATCACCACTAAATTCTGTGTGACTGTATTTGACTTTGATATAAAAGTTACAACAGGCTTCATCCATTTCTTTTTTTTTTTTCTCTCTTTTGTTTCACTTTATTTATTTATTTATTTATTATTATTTTTTTTTCATTTTGTCACTTTGCATCCAAAAGAAGACAACAGTTACTGGTTGTCGAAAGCTTGGTTTTTTTATAAACTTTTAAACTTTTTAACTTGAGAACGTTTTCAACATCTGTTTTTATTTATTAATTTTTTTTTTCATATTAGAAAACCAACCGTTTTAAAGTTTGCCATCGTCAAATCAAACTTCAATTCCCATGTGGACGCCATACCATTCTTTTTTACCCCTTCTTCTTCTTCTTCTTCTTCTTCTTCTTCTTCTCTTCTTCTTCTTCTTCTTCTTCTTCTTCTTCTTCTTTTCCTTCTTCTTCATTTTATCACTTTGCACGCACAAAAGACAACAGTTACTAGGTGTCAAAAACTCCTTTACTTTTTATAGAACTTAAAAAAAAATACCAGAGAACTTTCTCAACATTTTTAATAAGAAAAATCGTTTTCTACCTTAGAAAATTACCCGTGGTCTTGACACAGACGTGCAGGTGTTTTAACGTAAAGCTTGTGGGATGTGGCTGGAGTGACAATGATACCTCACAAAGTAATGTGATTTGGTAAGCTGAAGCCACTCTAAAGGCACTAAGGCCACATGTTAGCGGGCATTACCCCTTAAATCTACCAAAGCAAAGATTGAGCCCAAGCATTAATAATAATAATAATTAAAGTTCTTAAAAACGCATTCTACATATAAATGTCTCGATGCTTTTTACAGCTAAAAGAAAGAGCTCTCACGAAACAGGTACGTTTTCAAGGCCCTTTTAAAACTATCAACAGAGTTACCTAGTCTAATTGCAAGCGGTAGCTGATTCCATAACTTCGGAGCAATTGCCGCAAAAGATCTATCTCCGTAAGTAACTGTAGCAGTCTTCGGGATAACTAGGAGGTTGGAATCGCTAGAACGAAGAGAGCGACAGGGAGTGTAATGATGTAAAAGTTCGTTAATATACACCGGGGCAAGGCCATTAAGAGATTTGTACGTAAGCAACAGTAACTTAAAAATTATTCTGTCATTTACAGGAAGCCAGTGCAACTTTTTTAAAACAGGAGTAATGTGATCAGTCTTCTTCATGCACACAATTAATCTTGCCGCGGTATTCTGCAATCTCTGAAGTTTCTCAATTTCACGAGAGGGAATTCCATAGAGCAAACTATTACAATAATCCAATTTCGATAAAACAAAGGCATGGACAATGCGCTCAGTATCCGCTTGCGAAAGATATTTTCTGATTCTGCCAATAAAATGAAACGAACGCGAAAGAGCGCGACAGGTATTGTTGACATGGGGAACAAAGGTAAGGTGTGAATCAAGCGTGACTCCAAGGTCTTTGATAACACTAGTAGGCTGAACGTAATGATCACCGACTTTAATCGAAGCAATCGGCTCAGCAGGTGAAAAACGCGAAGAGAAATGAATTATCTCAGTCTTCGACGGATTGCATTTAAGCATATTGCATAAATTCCAACTCATGATATCATCTAGACACAAACTGAGATTTTCTAGAGAAGCGATGCGGTTTCCTTTACGCATAAAAATGTAGAGCTGGGTGTCGTCAGCATACATCATTACGTCGAAACCGTGTGCGGAGATGATATCTTCAAGAGGGGCAATATACAACGAGAATAACAGCGGTCCAAGGGCGGACCCTTGAGGAACACCACACGGTAGATATCGTGGTCGAGAAACGATCTTATCGAGGGCGATGCATTGAGGACGACCTTTAAGGTATGATTCAATCCACCGAAGAACCATTTCGGAAAAGCCATAGCGATACCGAAGCCTATCAAGAAGAATAGCGTGGTCTATTGTGTCAAAAGCCGCGGACAGATCTAACAGCACTAAAAGAGCTTCGCATTTATTGTCAATTGCCTGATGTATATCATTAACAACTCGTAGAAGGGCAGTTTCAGTACTATGATGCTTTCTGTATGCTGATTGCATTTTAGCAAATAAGCCATTCGTGGTGAGATAACCCTCAATCTGGGAAGCCACTATTCTCTCTAATGTCTTAGAGAGAAACGATAGATTGGAAATAGGCCGATAGTTAGCGAAGACATCAGCATCGAGGTTGTCCTTTTTTATCAGAGGCCGAATCAGTGACTTCTTGAAAAAAGAGGGAAAAATGCCCTGATCCAAAGACACGTTCATGATATCAGTTAGAGTGGGCAACATAACATCAATGCAGTCCTTTAACAACCAAGTAGGTATAGGATCGAGAGCACAACTTTTACTTTTTGATGACTGAATGATAGTCTTGAGACCATTAGGAGAGACGTGATCAAACTGACTGAAGGAGGTAGAGCACGATACATCAGTCACACATTTAGGCCGCGAGGAGGGTTGTTGAGAGAGAGAACGTCTGATATTGATGATTTTAGATTCGAAGAAGTCGCCAAAACTCTCAACCAAATGTTCAAGAGAGTCATGTGTCGGTAGAGTTGGAGAAGACTTTACGCTGAACATACCATCAACGAGCTTGAAAAGCTGCTTCATATTAGACGTACTAAATTTGTCCTTCAAGTAATTGGTTTTCGAAACCTCCAACAAGCGATTATAATTGCGGCAGGCTTGATAGTAAATTTGCTTGTCGACTGATAACTTAGTGGATTGGAATTTTCTTTCACAGCGCCTTTTAACACGTTTTAATTCGCGAAGATCATCTGAGAACCAAGGCGCGTGTGGCCTAAGGGTTATATTCCTAGTTTGTTCTGGGGCGTACTTGTCAAGTAGAAGACGCAATGTGTTATCAAACGCAGTTATCTTGTCGTCCAAGTCATCAACTGGTTCCTTAGAGAAGGCACGGGAGATGTCCTTCCGAAAAGCATCAAGATCGATGTCCCGAGTCTTCCGACGCGTAACAGTTATACGAGTGGCAGGAGGCCGCGGTAAATTTATGAAGCACACAACCGCTAGATGGTCAGAGAGAAGATCTGGTAAAATTCTTGTATGAGAAAGTAGAGTAGCAATTAGCAGCCATGGACAGCTGTTTCGGCCTTATTAGGCCTCATCAGCATGGCATAGCTAATACTCAGGCTCAAGTACCCACATATCCATAAAACAAGCAGTGAAAACGTAAAGCTTGTGGGATGTGGCTATGCCATGCTGATGAGGCCTAATAAGGCCGAAACAGCTGTCCATGGCTGCTAATGCTTGGGCTCAATCTTTGCTTTGGTAGATTTAAGGGGTAATGCCCGCTACCATGTGGCCTTAGTGCCTTTAGAGTGGCTTCAGCTTACCAAATCACATTACTTTGTGAGGTATCATTGTGCAGGTGTTTTAGCCTGCGAAATCCTGTCTTAAAGCTTTTTCAACATTTTTAATAAGAAAAATCGTTTGCTACCTTAGAAAATTAACCGTGGTCTTGACACAGACTTGCAGGGGTTTTAACCTGCGAAATCCCGTCTTAAAGCTTTAATTTTTAATGAGTTCACACCATGCGGACGGATTATTATAATGCTGCTATACAATTCTTTTGAAATATCCGGCTGATTTTTACCCCGTGGTTTTTTCTCGAAACGTGAGTTCATCGGGAAAGTCAGATAACATAAGTTAAAAGGTATCGGAGTTTTTAGCTCACTTCGAAAAATTCTTGTAAAGTGATGAAATTTATCTTTATTGTGATAAAAATTCAGACGCAGCAAGTTAGCAATTCAATCTACCTGGCATACAAAGTTAATACACCAAGAATAACAATCTAAAAGTACAAATAAAAAATTATATATCCAAGATTGAAAAGAACTGAAAAGACATCTATTTACAAAGCAGCGCTTGAAGTGTTTCGTGTTGACTCGAGGGAATATTACGGTCATGGCCGTTGACGCAAAGCATCGACAAGATCGCTTAGTCGGTAGCAAATCGAGGAGGCAATGAGTATCGGTAATCTTTTCCCATTGTCTTAATCACATCGACCATATTTCCTTGCTCGTTTACAGAATTTTTGATCAATGATGGGAGGGTATTGGCCATGTTTGCTATTTGCAATAATTTTGGCCCTCGACACCGCAACAAAATAATAACTGCACGACTTTCGGCTTAATTAGCTTGCTATTGCTGTATACAAAATACTTACTGTTTCAGCTTCCAAAAGCCGTTCCCTTTCGGCTGACATGCAACTAGATTGGTTCAGAACAGAGAGCGTTGGCTACAACATAAACTAAATTCTACACTTTTGCGATGAAAAGGGAAGGGCTTTTCTTTAAAGTTTGCCGAATGTACGTTCAATGGTTTCGACGGTTATAAAGCGCTCTCTGGAAAATATCCTTTTATGAGTCCCGCCGACGGGAATCGCGATTGTAAAAAATAATTTAACTTAGATTAATTTTCAGAGTTTGCGCAAATTATGAGTTTGCAATAGAAACAACTGGGTCGAAAGGCATCATCGCGCAAAAGTAAAACTGATAAGAGTATATTTTCCAAAATTATGAGCAAGAACTCGCGAGGTTTGGGAAAAGAGATAGAAGGGGCATTCAAGCACATACACAAGATCTAGGAACCGTCATGCAAAGGTCGAAAGGTTGAATAGAAGAAAGTATGGTAGAACGGTGAACCGGCACTCCAGCAACGATTTTTACCAGAAAATTCTAATCGGATATCAAGTACCAGTGTGAACCAAAAGTTTAATCGAAGTTTGTTTCCAAAGCTTGATCTAGAGGTGAAAACACGATTGAGCTCTGTAGTGTGACCACAGACACTTCCAGTTTGTTTTGGTCCTAATAATATACATGAAAAAATTTCTCGATTCTCATTGGCTAAGAGAAATGCAGTTTTTAGGAAACACCGGTGCAGAAAAAAGGTAATTCGGTGCAGAAAAAAGGGAATACAGTGCAAAACAAGGTAAAAAACTGAGGATTCTGATTGGTTGATAAACAAAGGCACTGCGATTGAGCCAATCAAACGCGGCCTCTGAATGGCGCAAAGTCTGAAGAGCTGCAAGCGACTCTGCGAGCCAAAACAATGGCTGGCGTTTTGAGCAGGTTTTCTTTCTTCGTGACCGCAATAACAGCAGAGAAACTGCAAAACAGCTCTAAAAAGGAGAAACGGCTGCGAAATGCACTGTATTTTAGCTGTCTGTTTGGAAACAGTGGTGTCCAGAGAAGGGAATTGCCGACCTAATTGGAATTACGAGTCCGTTGATGGAGTGACGCCGAGATTAATAAACAAACAAGGACAAACAAGGCGAAGATAACGAACGAGAAAGCCTGAAGGTAATGATTACAGCGTTTGATAGACACTTAGCAAACAAAGTAGCCTTATAGCTATAGCCTGTAATTGTTTAGCCAGTTTTTACAGCTAAAAACGCTTTAAAAACATCGAGAAAACTGTTGTTTTGGTTCACCTTAGCTTCGTTGCGTTGCTTCTGCAACGTTAAGAAGCTATCTCGCAATTTTTTCATGTATATTATTAATAAGTAATCACATGATTTTTCTCGTGCAATTTGGAATAAATAAGCACTTGTAAATTTTTTCAAAGACCACAAATTGCACTCGCCCTACGGGCTCGTGCAATTTTGTGAGTCTTTGAAAAAATTTACTCGTGCTTATTTATTCCAAATTGCACTCGAAATCATGTGATTACCTATACAAAACATCATGTGATTTTTATTTTTCAAGACACCTTCCTGGTCACTCTTTCCTGAAGTGGCTGAACTGAACTATACACTTTTGTAATTGCATGAATAATGAGCGCCCTATCTCGAACAAGGTCTCTCTTTCTCAAGCTCGTTGTTGACTTATCTTTGTTGCATACAGCCAGAAAAAATACCCACACGCACTTGTCACGTCTGATTTCTGAAATCGATTTATTTCGAATTTCACCTTCACACCAGGACAGTTTGATCACCAGGGCAAAATAAAAACATTTTTCTCTAACTTTTCCTTGTTATCTTATAGCAAATATTATTTACATTAGCTGCTCCAGGACTTTCAACAAAGGCTGCAAATTAAACTGACGAAATGCCAACTGCGCCATTCAGTTTGTGTGTATTAAATTCAACCCGGGGAGCTGGTTTCATGCGATTGCGAAATCTCTTGATTAAAATAAAAGGAAGTGTGCTAATAACTTCCCCTCTATTTCAATCTTAATTTGGTTAGAAAAGGAAGACTGGAACTTGGTCAACAGCGACGAAGCTGATGGTAAGCCAGATTCTTGATCTTTTTTTCATTCACTACGTAGCATACCCTATTGAACAGGCAGAAGTACAGTGTTCGGTGACTAGCTAATTTAAAGAATGTGCAACAAAGTTTCCTACGCATATAACACAACGTTCTATTCAGCAAACGTTTTAATTCGTACTCTGTACCTCCAAACAGCGGCCAGGCTACTTCCCTGAGAACATCTTCCATTTTTAGCAGCTTCCTCAGGAAAAATCATGGAAGATCAACAGGGAGTCTAAGAATGGTAGTAACATTTTGCCAGAATCGTTATGGCAACCATAACTCGCGTTAAGGCCTGATTAGCATAGGTCCTAGTCCGAATAACCCTCAACACACTCTCGCCTAGACAAGGTCACAGACTATATATATTTTATTTTAAGTAAAACCGAGGAATCACTCGGTGCATAAAACAAGCAAGCAAGTTGCTAGTGTACCACAAAATTTACCGCCTTTCCCAGCATGAGGGATGGAGGAAAGGTTTTGAATGGTTTTGAAAGATTTGCAATAAACCATTCCGTTTATATTCTACCAAAACATATGAGAGCACTCTTTTCTCATTTTTACTAAAGGGAAAAATACCATTTGAATTATAGAGTGTAAGGACTTCTACCTCTCAAAGTTGACTTCTCAAAGCAGTACAAAAAGAAAGAGTCCAGCCGAAAATTTCGATTCTGACTCTCAACACAGAGATAAAATTTGAGGACAGAAATCTGGTCAGGGAGCGAAAATAGGAAGACCCCAATTTTTTCGTCGATATATTGGAAAACTGCATATAGGAGTTACGCTGGCCATCAATTCAGTGTAATTATGATTTACTGCACCCAGTCGTGAAGTGATGGTCTGGGGGTGCGTCTGCAAGGTGTTCAATCGATTACGTTTGATTAGATATAGCCGGTTGCATCCAAGGCCCTACAATATCGGACCCTAGCTACTGGACTACGGAATTGACCTGCAGGGCTACAAATCAGGCAATTTAGCTGAGGAAAGGAAATACTCGTTGTGCACTGCATGGAATGATAGCTCTACCAGTACTTGTAATAACAATCAATGAGTTCTGTAGTGGTTCTCCTAAGTAGCTTGAAACTCAGAGAAACATAGTTTGAATGGATCTACCGCAACTCCCAGCCCGTTTCAATGCGATACGTTTACGGCGCATGCATGTATTGAACTTTTGCAACGTTTTGAACTATTACCTACGATCAGAATTACTCAGCTGAATTTAGCCAGCATATATCAGGCGTCGGAGAAAAATAGAGTGCTCCACGTTTCCTCCAACAACTGAATACTACGCTGGCGCCTGAGCTTTCCTATTGGCGAACTGTGAAATTGAAAAACGAAGGTGTCGATCTCCAACATTGTGAGCAGCTGTATCCGAGACGATCCTTCTAAGACTCATACCCACTCGATTAAATAGTACAAGAAGACCATTGTACTATAATTAATAAATACTGGTAAATAATATTTAACAATTATTCACCGAAGTGGAGGTGAATAGTACTTTGCTAATCACCTCCGAGTTAACCAATCAGAGCGCGCGAAAAGTACTATTCACTTGTGTGGTATATACTAATTAGTAATATTTAACACTAGATTATTTTACAGTTTTCGTTGAAAGCGAGGCTGGGGGTGACCTTGTGTTGATACAAACCTACCTGCTTTTCTTATGTAAATCTTGTTTTTCTTATGCTAACTCGTGTTTAATCAGCATAATTTCCATAAGAAAAGTAGGTAGGTTTGTATCAAAAGAAGGTTACCCCTAGCCTCGCATTCAATCAAAGGCCAGGGTACTGAGCAAAGAACTGTAAAATGTCTATTCACCGAAGTGGAGGTGAATAGTACTTGCTAATCACCTCCGAGTTAATTAATCAGAGCGCGGAAAAGCACTATTCACTTGTGTGGTATATACTAAAACTAATTATAGAAAAAATCTCTCCTAAGATCAGGGAGCCTTCGCAACTCGAAACTCAAAGCGGGAATAATACAGTATTTGGAAGAATAAACAGTCTAAGCACATGGTTTACTGCGGCGGTGGTGTCCCATGGCACTACAGTCTCGTACCCAGAGTCCTCAGGCTCTTTGGCCAGCGGTTAGTCGCCAGGAGAGACTCTGAGATAATGGGAAAAAAATCAAATTTTTTGATTGGCTGGCCCGTAACGGCTTCCATTGTTTTACCCCAGATTTTCTGGGAAAATGGCGGTCCATTATCCCAGAGTCTCTCCGGGCGTCCACCCACTGACCAAACAGCCCGAGGACTCTGGGTACGAGATTGATGGCACTACTTGTCATCTCGCCTTCCACCTACTTGGGTAAGGCCGCTGAAAAATTGCAAACCCATGCAAGATGAGAACTTTGGCAACCACTCTAATTATAAAACGACCTCGGGAACTACGAAACTTGTAATTTCTCGTGGCACTGCAAGCAAAGAATATCGTCATCCTGTCTTCCAGTGAAAAAAGAAAATTAAATTGTGCATATTTTCTTGGGAGGCTCGGGAGGGTTTCTACTCGAGTACGTGTGCACAGTTACACAAACGTCATAGCTGAGACGCATGGTTAGCAAAATATGTAAATTCGGCGAAAAATCGTGCGAACACGAAATAAAACTTTAGGAAAACATGTCGTTTTATCTCAAAACTTTGCCCGGTGTCCTACTTTTGATAATGTCGTTTCTTTCTTTTTTTCGTTCGCGTGTACACTATTTTCAGTTTGCCACTTCAGATATTATTAACAGATTCGGAAAAAGCTGAATCGAAGGACTTTCTGTAACTCAGGAACATAAGAAGTACCAGGAACATTTCCCGTCACTCTGCACGAGAGTTTGAGGAATTTAGGAGACTTCAACCGAAAACAAAAGTCAAACAATTAAAGTCTTGCGCAGGTCAGCGTTTTTGTTATTTGTCACCGTGGTAATCGTTATGACTTCACAATTTGGCTGAAAGTATTGCCCTTCTACTAATCAGATACAGTTTTTAAATAATCCTCCACAACACTACATCAGTGAAAGAAATCCTTACGTTTCTCCTTATCCTGAATAACATTTTTTCTTTTCTTTTCCGAAAATACCGCTAAGCTGCCAAAAAGTTCTAATTGTTAGATCTTTAAATTGTCTTAAAGATATTTAAACACAGATTTGCTCCTCTTTTTCAGTATACTGATATGATTAAAAGAAGACCTTTTCATAACGCAACTCCAGCCACTACAGTGCACAAAGTTAGTATTAATAATTATCGTTGTTTTTATTCTCATTTCCTTCTCAAGCATGTTAAGGCACGGGCCGTCCTTGGGTTAAGACCCCCGCGAAGTTAAAACTAAGCTTCTGTAATAGCAAGGTTGTTTGAACTCCCAGAGTTGCAACTAGAGAAGTTCAAAACATAAGTATGGCAGAAGCCTTAAGATCCTTAAGGCTAGAATTTACTGGTCACGAGTTCAGGCCTGCTCGTGTTTAGGCCTGCTCGTAAATTGCCGAAAAGTTGCTCATTGCAACGCCAAAAAGTTGCTAAAAATTGCCAAAACTCCAAAAAAGTTGCTAGGTAAATTTCAAAAGTTGCAAAAACGTTAATTAAAAGCTCTAATTTTCGCCCTTCTAAATTGATTAACGGAACAAAGCATATGGTTCATTTGACGTCTTTGAGGGAACTTGAATAAAACTAACTCTACCATTAGGCAAGGATCCCAAGAGGTGGTTTGCACGTTACGTCATCGCCGCCATGCTGGTAGACGTAAACAACAGATCTCTCATTAGCTCCTTTTGTTCGTCCACCGGCATTTGTTTGTTTCACCATTGTCATCTGTGTCTCTAGAGATTGGCTGCAAACCAACTATAGGTCTGAGAAACATTATCACGTGACAGGTTATTTGTTCAGTACGAGGACAACATTCAATAATTTCGCATAAATTGACCATTTCTATCAAATTGTTCACTTTTTCGTGCTTGATGTGTGCTGTAAACCTCAGGTTTTTGCGAGAAAGGCAAAACTTGTTTGAGGTTGCTATAAGTGCAAAAAGTTGCTCCAAACGTTAAAAGTTGCTCAAAAGTTGCCGAGCACAATCGGGACAGGCCTACAAGTGTTTAATTGTCTTAACTTAACAAGTGTTTGATTGTCTTAACTTAACGGAACATGTTAAAAAATCTGTGTCTCCTGCCACTACCACTTAAGGAACATTGCCAAGATTAGGAAGTACTTAAGAGAAGATACCTCTGAAATTTTAGTACACGCGTTCATTAGCTCTAAACTGGATAATTGTAACGCCTTGTTATATGGACTTCCCAAACACCTGTTAAATAAGCTAAGATTAATGCAAAATACTGCTGCACGCATTGTTACGTTAACTAAGCGCTTTGAACATATTACTCCTATCATGTTTAAACTTCACTGGCTACCGTTAAACTATCGTATAAATTTTAAAATATTGCTTTTAGTGTACAAGTGCCTTAATGGCTTGGCACCAACTTACCTGTCTGAACTTTTACACTACCATAATAGCCCACGTTTACTTCGTTCTAGTTCTCAGAATCTTTTAGCTGTGCCTAAATCCAGGCTAAAGACGTATGGTGATAGAGCTTTTTCTGTAGTTGCTCCTAGGCTATGGAATCAATTGCCTCTTGAACTCAGGAATGTTATCACTGTTGACCAGTTTAAGACGCAGTTGAAGACATATTTATTTAAATCTTGCTTATGATGTATAGTTATTAGTAGTTTAGTTAATTTCATCATAGAAGTTATTAGGTTTGTATTTTATAGTTTTACCATTGTACAGCGCTTTGAGCAATTAGTGGACACAGCGCTCTATAAATGATTATTATTATTATTTATGACGTCATAATTATGCTCTGAAATCTTTTCAAATGGGGTAAGAATGGTTCATTGTAACTAGAAACTAAATGTGTCCACTTGCTTGGTTTGTCGGATAGACACAATATCTGTCCGATCCTGAATGGGGTAACATATTATTTAATTAAAAAGATATCAAGAAGTTTCCCAAGACACGTGACCTATTTTGTTAAATGATCATTTAATTAAAAATTAAGGTCAATCATTCAGGACAGATTCATGTACAGGATAATCACATAGTCATATAAATGTTCCTTCTGATAGACATTATATGCCATCTCGGCGTCCCATTTTCAATTTTTGATTTCTGAAATGAAACGTTATAGCAGGTCG
Source organism: Pachyseris speciosa (assembly GCA_016490735.1). Classification (NCBI taxonomy): domain Eukaryota; kingdom Metazoa; phylum Cnidaria; class Anthozoa; order Scleractinia; family Pachyseridae; genus Pachyseris; species Pachyseris speciosa. The sequence goes on along the minus strand of JAEMWC010000419.1, from coordinate 462,720 downwards.
CCTGATCTAAGCTTTGAAGACAAAAACGCGTTAAGAGCAAGTGCACAGGAAAATCGAGCAAAAGGCGGCCACAGTCGAAAACCTAACCTACCCTCATTTTAAGTCTATAGAGAGGTACTGACGAGTTTACAAACCTCCTGGGGTTTATTTTCCGAAATACGGTCGAGTTTTGGAATTATTTGAGATTTTTGATTTCGCCCGTCTGACGCCTGAAATTAGCCGCCTCACAAGGGAAAATAGACCGGCCGAAATAACTGCTTCACGTAACCAAACATGTCAACCTATCGGCAATCTAACACTTAATTTCTATAAAATGGACATCTAGCATCCTATTTACGACAGATTTCCGATTCTGAAGTGTAAAATCAACGCTTGTTAACCGCTTTCTAAATGGCCAGTTGACAAGAGCTCACGAATGCAAAAGTTTATAGGCAAAACTGAAATCGAGCTCCTGGTTATGGGAAATCTCCGAATTGCCCCAAATTTTAGTTTTGAAGTCTCGAGATATAGTGTTTTAACGTACATTAAAATTTTGTTTGGGTTTTTTAGCGAGCGCTTCAGAATAAGTCGACCAATTTGAAGAAATTTTGCGCTAAGTGACCTCAAATTGACCTCAAAGTGTTTGTTTACATTGACTAGTCACATCGGTTACATTGAAATGAGCGCTCCATATTAACTAATATTCTCATTCCATATTTCATTTGAGAATGAATTTGACTTACCATTGTATAATAACGTCGAATAGTAGCGTGTGTTGTCTTGAAGCGGCAGAATGAAGCCGATAGAGGCTGCAATCGGGTTCAGTTGTTGTCCAAACTGTTGTAGATCTGATACCCGGGGGGGTACTCCCCTATATGGGCTATATAGGTACGTGCCGCGGAATAGGGTATGGTTTTTGGAGGTTCTCGATCCTTAAATAGGGTATCCTTTTCGGCTATGTTGGCATAGTGTCCCGGTGTGATCCTTAGATAGGGTGCCCAAATTTGTATCAGCAAAAATAGCAGGGTGTAAACACCCAGTTAAGCGGAAAACAAGTGATCTGTCAAAGTTAAAGTATTGCCAAAGCGATTTTAAGGAAATAAAGTTGACCTGTTCGAGCTATTTTGAGTTTCTGTTCTTCCCTTACATAGGGTGTCAATTTTCGGATTTGGGCCTTAAATAGGGTATCAATTTTCGTTGGATTGTTCCTTAAATAGGGTCAGGGTTTAAGACCCTTCGCGGCACACACCTATCCGGACTTTATGGGAGTACCCCCCCCCCCGGGATCTCATATAAAACTTTCAGAAACTCCTTCGTGTTATATCTGATCGTAAGAAACGCTGCAGTTCACATCATATGGTTGATGATCAACCATATGCCTGGGTAAGTTGTTGAGACATCTGTGACACATTTAGATCTGTTTTAGTGTTGGAACTGGAGCTGATAAGAGGTCATTATGGAGCTGATTAGACCCGAACTATTGTCGATTGCGTGACAGATTTTGAAACACCCCTCGGGCGAAATCCTTGGCACTTTCGAAAACCCGGTTGTTCCCTTAGTAAATCAAATGGAACGGATTTTTCCACCGGAATTTGTTCACAACATATAAGGAATACCATCTGAGGTATTCCTCTTTCTTGTTTTTGTCGGAATGATCCTAAAATCCCGTAACACCTGCGGCGTTCCACTAGTTCCATGCTCCTTGGTTGACTTCCGACGTGCGACTTAGTGTTGTTTTTGTTAGTACCTAGTTTCTTAAAGAGTACTCAGTGTAAAAAGAACAATCTATTCCAGTTCTATTTTGATTGAGACAAATTGTTCCGTTCCTTAAGACAGAAAATTCTCCCCGGTTTTTCCATTCAAATGAAAAGTGCTTCTTGAGTCTCCGAAAATCCTTACCACAGCCTCCCATCGCTTTTCCAATAGTCTATCCCTAAAAATAAAGTAGCCAAAAAAAATAAATAAATAAATATATATATATATATATATATATATATATATATATATATATATATATATATATATATACCCAAGGGGTAAATTCACGCAACAATGGCCCTTTGAAAAAGTGTCTCATTTTCATATCAACACAACGTGTACCAGCATCCCTATTATGATGTTGCTTCCCCAAAATTCTCGCAGAGAAACAACCCTAATAACTATTCGTTTCTTCATTATTTATGTTAGTCCTGGGGTCGAGAACAGCCCCTCGACTGCAGTCGATTGGCAAATTTGGATTCAGATCTTAAAATCTGGATATTTCGGATTTCACTGCAGTCGAACACAAAATCCGAAAACGGATTTCGCGACGGATTTTGATGATTGAAATCCATGTCGGGGAAAGATTCCTATTAACAAAATCCGCCGCGAAATCCGTTTTCGGATTTTGTGTTCGATCGGAAATTCGGATCCAGATTTCCCAATCGACTCGGCACCTCTACTTAGCTGAATTCCAGGTTGCACAAATAGTGTTTGCGCGTCTTTGCCAAAGACGTGAATCGACCAATCCCCACGGTCAGGGTTTTGCACTAGAGTGCGGAAATCATGTTTTTACTCTATGGAAGGTGAAACGTGTTCATTTCAAGAGATCGTTGGCGGGCAATGTGGTTTCAGTAGCAAGGATAATGTCTGTCAAAGTCATGCATGCCATTGCTCAACTGCAGCCGTACTATAGATAAGCATGAGTATGAGTTGAGCTTATTCTCGCAAGAGCGCATCACTTTTCACGCCCGCAAAACATTCATCAACTCAAGATATGTCCTCGCCATCGGGAGACACTTGGTCTTGGCTGTAAACGCAACGTTCGTTAAACCTACAGGGATTTACAGGGACCGCGCAGCAATTTTTTGAGTGGTGGGGGGGGGGGGCTATAAAGAAAACGCGTGGAATTTTTTTCCACATCTTCAGGGATGTTGCTATCGGGTCTCAAAATTCACCATCACTATATTGAAATACAGTAAACACCCGCATATAAGAACACACGATTTCGGAGGTCAGGCTGATTGAGTTCTTATTTATCGGGTGCTTAGTGACAAATCAGCCTCAAAATGTTCTTAAAATGGTCTTAAATTTTTATTTAGTAATACTATCCAAAACATGTTGCTAGAGGTATAATTAGCATATTTTAGGAAAATAAACTAGATAATTTTTTTAGAAAAAGTACTCAATACCACAACAAGACAGCTTCACAACTGATAGAGTTATGTGGTTATCTGACAGCAAACATAAACTTAAATGTTTTGTAATTATGACACTTTTTCCATTTCATAAGAACATGTTAAAATTTTCAGGCTGATCTTATTCTTATAAAAATGGGGCTTTATTGGCGAAATTACAGCCTGGTGTTCTTAATCCATTTGTTCTTATATGCGGGTGATTACTGTATCATAGACTGTTATACTGCTGATATCAACCCGTAATTACCATAAAAAAGCCAGAAATCCAACGATTTTGCTTGAGCTGCCTTGACCTCAACGCTGTATAATTAGCAATTATGGGACGAGGCTGAGTATGATATGAAGAATTACGCAGATCGAGGAGGGTGTTATCCCCCAAAGCCGAAGGCTTGAGGAGGATAACACCCTCCGAGATCTGCATATCTTCATATCATACAAAAGCCGAGTTCAATAATTGTTTAATTATTCATTCAAAATATTTCCACGGCTCTGAAATTTAACAAAACGGTAAATGAAAATAATTAAGTGAATGATATTAAAGTTACTGCACATCATTACTTGAAAAGTGCCAAATTTACGCTTTCTGTTTGTGTTGCGGTCGGTAAATTCGTTTGCAATGTCAATGGTGGAAAGCCTGTCAGTTCTTTCTTTGTGTATGTTTAAAACTGTCAGGTTACTAAATCGTTCCTGGTTAATCCTTGAACGGAGCCATGTTTTTAGCCTCCAAGCAGTCGAAAAGGATCTTTCACCGGCCTCACCGGTTGCCGGATTTACGAGAATAAGCTCACATAACGTGATAACTTCTTTTATTACATTCATTTTGAAATCACTGATGATCCTTGCAATCTGATTGGATCTCAACAGTGCAATTTATTCCCAAATCGCACCAATTTTTACTCTAAATCGCATCCTTTCTGTAACCGATCAAAATGAAAGTGAAATAATACTAACCTATCAAATTTCATGGATAAGCAAATATTAATATTGACAAAAAAAACTGTGATTTCGAAATGGCTGTAATAAAGTGGTAATTGAACTTCGTGTCATGCAATTTTGGTCTGAAATCATAGTTGTCTTTTCAAATCGAACTCGCGCCGCGGCTAGTTCGATTTTGAATCACGCGTATGATTTCAGACCAAATTGCACTCCACTCAGTTCAATTACCATTATTTATCATTTCCCGTTCTGGGTTGGGTAGCTTTTTAGTTTTTACTATGATGTCGTCAAAACACGAATAATCACCATCCTTCAGCCGCACTTGTAAAATTTCCATCTGGGCAGTTAACATTGAAATATTAACACCATCGTTATACAGTTTTTCCATAAACTTTAGCTCTTCGGATTTGTCCTGCCAATTGAGGGTCTTAATTAAGAGAGACTCAATCTTCGCATACGTATCAAAGCTTGGCTGGTCAAAACGCTGGTCAATAGCGTTCATCATAAAGTCAAAAGCTTCAAACTATATTCGCCTGTAATAGTCTTGTGCGGTCACAGGATATGTTGGCTCTCCAGTGCTAATTTCAATCCTTCTCGGCGCGCGAGTTCTCCTTGGTAACATCGGTCCTGTCCTGGAGGGATAGCTTTTACTTTTCAGTAAAACGACATTATAAAATGATCTGAAGCTCGTATTTCATAATTGTAACGACTAATACTTCTTTCTGTCTATTTATCTGCGTGTTTGTCTTTGCCAGTAACTCTGGTCACTTTCGAATAAACGATTTTTTGCTATTTTTGGCTCCGTTATTTTTGTTAAAATATTTTTTGTTTAATGTATTTTTATTTTTGCAAAACAAGTGGGGGGGGGGGCTAAAGCTCCTCCAGCCCCTCCCTCTGTGCGGTCCCTGATTTAGCGTCCTCTCTTTTAGCCTACGTGTAGCCGTACCCACCCCCCGAGGAAAAACGGGAGGAGGGAACGTCTACGAAAACTTGAATCCAATCGTGTTATGTGACGTCACAGTAATTCATGCAAGTTATGTAAGTAAATTATATTTTCTGTGGAAGTGCGTATGTTTACACGCTTAGACAAAAGTCAAAGGCCTCGTAATGAGGAGGATTACGAGCGATTTTTGGTCAAAAGCAAGAAAACAATCTTTGATGTAAACATCGCTCTCGCAAATTTACATAAGCGTACTATCAGCTTAAATTTGTTGGCAGACAAATTTATTATACACGTGCTAATATTCACCAGTCATGACTCGTTCGATGATATGATCTTCCGAATCTTTGGCTAGCGCGATCGTTTTCAATCCCAGATCATTCAAATGTTGGACCTGATCTTCCATGAGCGCTGTCAGAGGTGACACGATGAAAATAGTACACGGTTTCTTCCAAAGAAGCGATGCGATCACTAGCTGGCATCGCCTGAAATTTAATAGCTTTTCCATAGCCAGTTGGCAATGAAACACGGACAGTCTTTCCATCAAAAAACAAAGCTATGGCCTTTTGTTGCTCTTCGTGGAATTTATGTAATCCAAAAGTCTCGCAAACCTCATATCTAGCTGCGTTAAACTCCACTTTAGTTTGTGTGACTTCCGACACTCCGACCGCCATATTTCAAGTTTCATCACCAACGAGCGAGATCCGTTTCGGCCAATCAGTGTTCTCGAAAGTATTGATCAATGCGATTAACCTATGAGAAACCATTATATATTTTCATGCAAAAGAGTGACGTCACATAACACGATTCGTGTCAGGTTTTCGTAGACGTTCCCTCCTCCAGTTTTTCCTCGGGGGTGGGTACGACTACACGTAGGCTACCTCTCTTTACGCGCGCCAAATGCGCGGCTTAAAACAATGCAAAGCCAACAATGTTTTAAAAACTCTCTTTAACAAGAGTTTGATTTGAATTCGTTTCGGTAGTTCCGTTGGTTCCGTTCGTTCTTTTCCGACAGTTTCGGTTGTTTCGGTTGTTTCGCAGGTTCTGGTGGTTCCGGTTGTTTTGGTGGTTCCTTTCCGGTGGTTCCGGTTGTTTCGGTGGTTTCGTTCCGGTGGTTCCGGTTGTTTCGGTGGTTCCGTTCCGGTGGTTTTGTTCCGGTGTTCCTGGTTTTAGCACATGCCGATTTTTAGAGCTAAATCCAAACAGCTGCCACTCGATTGCACCTGAGGGACTGTTTCTCGACCCGGACTAACATAAATAATTCGTTTAACCTACCGAAAAATAAAGAAACGAATAGCTATATTAATGTGTTTTCTTTGAGGAATTTTGCGAACGAAACACCATGATGGAGATGCTGGCACACGTTTTGTTCAGATATGCAACCGAGACGCTTCACGGCTATTGTTACGTGAATATACCCCTTGATTATTATTTTTTGGATATTTTATCTTTAAAGATGGACCATTAGAAAAGTGATTTGGGGGTGGGGGGATTTTCCGAGACTAGATTTATCCCGTAGGGTGTTTCAAAATCTGTCACGCAATCGAGCTCTTATCAACTCCAGTTCCAACACTCCAACACTAAAACAGATCTAAGTGTGTCACAGATGTCTCAACAACTTACCCAGGCATTTGGTTGATGAGCTGCAGCGTTTCTTACATTCACATATAATTGTAGGCAAATTTGACAAAGGAATTTTTGAAACTTTTACATCAGATCTAGTTTGGACAACAACTCGGCTTCATTCTGCCGCTTCAAGACAATCCTTGCACCTATTCGACTCCATTATATAGTGATAAGTCAAATTCATTCTCAAATGAAATATGGAATGAGAATATTAGTTAATATGGAGCGCTCATTTCAATGTAACCGATGTGACTAGTCAATGTAAACAAACACTTTGAGGTCAATTTGAGGTCACTTAGCGCAAAATTTCTTCAAATTGGTCGACTTATTCTGAAGCGCTCGCTAAAAAACCCAAACAAAATTTTAATGTACGTTAAAACACTATATCTCGAGACTTCAAAACTAAAATTTGGGGCAATTCGGAGATTTCCCATAACCAGGAGCTCGATTTCAGTTTTGCCTATAAACTTTTGCATTCGTGAGCTCTTGTCAACTGGCCATTTAGAAAGCGGTTAACAAGCGTTGATTTTACACTTCAGAATCGGAAATCTGTCGTAAATAGGATGCTAGATGTCCATTTTATAGAAATTAAGTGTTAGATTGCCGATAGGTTGACATGTTTGGTTACGCGAAGCAGTTATTTCGGCCGGTCTATTTTCCCTTGTGAGGCGGCTAATTTCAGGCGTCAGACGGGCGAAATCAAAAATCTCAAATAATTCCAAAACTCGACCGTATTTCGGAAAATAAACCCCAGGAGGTTTGTAAACTCGTCAGTACCTCTCTATAGACTTAAAATGAGGGTAGGTTAGATTTTCGTCTGTGGCCACGAATTTTCCGTTTTGCTCGATTTTCCTGTGCATTCTCTCTTAAAGGCCCATTGTCACCCTTGATCCAACGCGGTCGTTTGTTTTTGTTTTAAAATCGCGCTATTGTTAAATCATACCTCTGATTGGTCAATTATTTTTATCGGGCTTCTGATCTGGTTCATCAGCTGTCGCTTGTCCCCAATTTTGCAAAGCAAATGGCTCCAAATTCAACTTGCATATTTCTTCATTTTTCTTCACTAAAACCATAAACAATCCCTTCACAGGTTTAAAATCAAAACAGCAAAGTATTGAACTATCCGTTATTGATAAAACTCGCTGATTATGTGCCAAGGATGGTGACAAAATATCCACAAGAAAACACTTATTGTCGGGTAATGGTTTCAATTTGCAGCTGAAGAAAAAAACTCATACGTTCTCATTCAATTATACTGTCCTCTCACTTTATACTGTGTTCAAAATATCGTCTACCATGCGGCTTGACAAAAGGAGGAAACACGGGAGGAAACAAAAGCGATGTCAGTGGTCCTCATCGATCACGGAGATCTCGGCGAGAAAGAGAAATCAATTATTACGCAGTTTAGGCAAGCTGCGAACTGAACGTAAAGCTAGAATACCCGACGGGACATACAAATAGCAGTCGTTAAAGAGACTTAGCGCCAAGTCAGATTAAAAACAATGAAGAGTTGACCAAAGCCGCAGAACCCATTAAACAAACTGACCCTGAGGTAAAACATCAAACATGCGGAAAACAGTTATCCAGACACGTATAATTTTTATTATTAAAAACTAAAATACAGATATCAGATTTCCAGCATTTTGATTGGCTAGCCGGACACAGGCTAGCGGTACATTGATGACATCGTAGGAGCAGCCTCGTGTAGTCGAGAAGAACTGGAGGACTTTATAACCCATGTATCCACCTTCCATCCCGCTTTGCAGTTTACTCACACCATTTCTCAAACTCAGCTACCTTTCCTTGACATCAATTTAAGCATCTCGGATAGTAGAATCAGTATTTCTGTTCACTACAAAGACACCGACACCCACACCTACCTACACTACACCTCCTCTCATCCCCTGCACTGCAAAAATGGTATTCCTTACTCCCAGTTTTTGCGCCTCCGCCGTCTCTGCTCCGAGGATAATGATTTCCTACAGAAATGCCAAGAAATGACCATCTTTTTCGAAAGCCGTGGCTATCCCTCTGATTTACTGTGTAATGCTCGGGAAAAGGTGTCCTCCGTTACCCGCCAAGAGGCACTTTTTAAACGTGTCCGTAACAAGGAAGAAAGGATTCCTCTGGTGCTGACCTACCACCCCTTTAGTTCGCGTATTAAGCACATTCTGCTCAGCAACTTTAACATCCTGATGAGTGACCCTGCTACTGCAGCAATCTTTCCAGCTCCACCTGTAGTTGCACATCGACGTGATCGCAGCCTGAGAGATATCATGGTACACACCTCTGGCAGGTTCCAGACAGAGGTCCCAGGAACTTTCGCATGTCGACATCCCCGCTGCCGCACTTGCTTGTACACATCGTCCGATATCCATGTACGTGGACCCAAGAATACAACCACCATCCGTGAACACTTCACCTGTAAATCGGAGAACGTTGTGTACTGCATCTCGTGCCATCGATATCCCCAGTTATATATCGGGGAGACCGGTCGCACTCTACGCGAACGTTTCGGCGAACATCTACGAAGCGTCCAAAAGAACACTAGTGGTTTCCCGGTCGCAGAGCACTTTAACTCTCCCGGCCACAGTCTATCTGACATCCTTGTTAGAGGTTTGCGGAAATGTGCTGGAGTCAATGCCAGACGGAAACAATTAGAAATGGAACTCATTTTTAGGCTCGGCACTATGCAACCAGACGGCCTAAATAATGTTTTTCATTTCTTATAAATGGCGCGCGCGAGTCCTTTTTTCCGCGCGCTTAGTTCTTAGTAACGTTTCTTTCAATTTTACAGTCGCGCAAACATTTAATGGTTTTCACACTGAGGAAGGGCTATGCCCGAAACGTTTGTGGTTTTTCACAAGATGTCACTTTGACACTTTTTTCTCAATTTAATAATTTTGTTTTGAAATTTTGTATCAGCTCATATACCTGCACTACGTTATAACAACAAAAATAACAATACTTTATTTCACCCCATAATTACTACAAGATAAAAAATATATATATGGTCATTGAACGCTTCAGCAAACAGAGAAAGCTCACTAAAATTTTCCCTCGAAACGGCAGAATATAAAAACATCAGTCGTCTCCCAGCGGAATTAACGAGTAGAAATTTCGAAACTGGATCCGAAATACTAATGGGTTTCAACTTTTCATTGCTGAGTGTTTTATAACGACAAGAAACAGTGCTGGGATCGTTTAAAAAAATTTCTTGCAGCGCTAAGAAAATTGTCCGGGCTGTGGATGTTTAGCTAATTTGAGCAAAACGCACTTAAATTATTTAAGACTTACGGAAATACCAAAAGAGATTTTGAACTTAACTAAGCGAAATTGAAAATATGCATTCAACAACAAGTGCTCACGGGCCAGTCTATTCAAAACAAACTGAACAAACAAGAACTTCAGCTTAAATTTGCAGCAGTTAAACGTATCCACTATTGAAAATCTTTCAGCAATCAGTGACACATTTTTCTTAATTAACACACATTGAAAATGTTCTGACCTGCAACGGATCAATCTCCAGCTTCAAACTTTCTGCGGGGTTACAGAGTCGTTACAGATATGTTGTTTTGTGAAAAAAAAAATGAGACTTGAAGAATCGCAGTTCTTGTTGTTTTTGTTATTCGCGGTTCCAGTTTTTGTTCCACGCATCAAGACAAATTTCTATAAGCCATTTCTTAAACCTGGACAATTGTCTTGCTTAAAATATCCCTCATATATTTTGTTTTCGACCAGGTCTGGTGAGACAATGTTCCAGTCCATCAAACTAAATTGAAATTGTGTCTTCATTTTGATGAAATTCACCCATGGTGCTGTTGTTTTGATGGATTACAAATTAGCGTCCTTCGGCTCCTACATCGACGTGAAAGCCGTTCCACCCTCTTCGAGCGATGATTGAATATTTTTTTAACAAACTACTGACCATTTACAACCATTCAGAGCAAATAAACTCTGCACTTTTTCCAAAAAGGATCCTAAAATGAAGCTTGAACGTTGCTCGGAGAGTTACATTGAATTCAACTTTGCTCGGAAATGTTGTAACACACCGAACGCTTTTCGCACCCTTTTTGTTCAGTCATGTGACGGACAAATGTTTTCTTTTCTTGGGTTTTCTCTTTCTCTGAGTTCCTTTCTTTCACTTTTTTGTTCAGATTCTCAATTATGCGTCATAGAGTTTTTGATAAAACAATTATTCTACTCGGGCTTGTTGGATATGAAATGATTATAAATATGGCTCGGCGCTACGCGCCTCGTTGGTTATTTACCGCACTTCATATAGAGCGAGCCCTTGTCTAGAACAATTGTCAGTAAATACCTCGCCATCAAATCAGCTTCCAAATCGCAGTAAGTCGGCTCCAAAAAGCTCAGCGAATTCTTGAAATCCCCGGTAAAAAGCACCAAACTTGAACAACGAGTCTCTGTGTACAAATCCTCCTTGAACCTCACTTTGATATACTGACTGTAAAATAATACAAGGAAAATGAAGAAGAATAAACAGAGAACATATTTATTGCCATAAATTTGCAGATTTGTTCACGATGCGACAAAACAAGGGCTTCGAAGTCTGAGTTATTCGTGTTACACGAAAGTTCAGAATTAATGGTCGCGGTGCATGCATCAAGGGTGATACATAATGGGCCTTTAAAGCCCTCAGTTCTGTATTACTATAATAATAATAATAATAATAATAATAACTTTATTTGTATAGCGGTATATACAAAAGCTCTATATCGCTTTACAATCATAACTAACAATAGCACTAAAACAAAAAGTCAATTGAAAGCAAGTCTAAAAAGATAAGTTTTCAAACATCCACTGATCGACTTAATTTAATGTCTAAAGGAATATCATTCCAGTGCTTTGGGGCAGCGACTGAAAAGGCCCTATCCCCATAGCTCTTCAGGCGCACATTCGGTACTTCTAATAAATGTTTGCCAGCTGACCTAAGATTTCTTGTAGGGTTATATGGGACTATAAGTTGACTTAAATACGGAGGCGCCAGATTATTGAGAGCTTTAAAAGTTAACAGTAATACTTTAAAGGTAATTCGCTGCTCCACAGGTAACCACTGTAGCTCCTTAAGGACGGGGCGAATGTGCGCAGCCCTAGGTAGCCCAGCTACAAGGCGTGCAGCGCAGTTTTGAACGCGCTGGAGCTTCTGAATAATATACTCCGGTGACCCGAGGAGCAACGAGTTACAATTGTCCAGTCGACAAGTAACATAAGCATGGTGTCAGTTTTGATAAATGCCTGGGGAGTTATGGTTGTTTTTAGATTTTTTTGTGAATTTGGCCCTTGCCATGCCTTAACATGTTTGAGTTACTCCTGTCTTGCGGCTGGGATTAAAAAAATAACACTCAGGTTCTAAGTCTTTTTCCTTGCGTTTTGCATTAGTGAGCGGGGGTCATCTGACTACATGATTTATCTGACAGCAATGTCACACCTTTTTCTTACTGATTTTCGCGGTTTCAAAAAAGTCGCAAAATTTAATACACGTTAAAAATAGAATGCGCGACTGAAATTCAATGCTATATTATTTTAACAAAACAATACAAGTTTCATAGTTGTTGTTATAGTATTACAAGTAAAGTCTCGAACCAGTTGATCATACAAGACTCGTACTGCTATTGTAGTAAGGTTTTTCGTGAGACTTAAATCTTCCGGCGCAATTTTAAATTGGTCTGTTTTGTCTCTGTTACCAGATTGCTAGAACAGTTACTGAAAACGTCTTCTGAATTAAGTGGTCTTTACCATACGTGTTTCTGCGACATTAAACAAATGATGGAATCGCGAAATAGAATACCGTGCCTAAGTTTTTTATTCACCCTTTTTTGTCCCACATACGCGAAATTATATACTCGCGAAACACGCCTTCAGGTTTTTAGCCAAATTTAGTACGCGCAAAAATTGTAGTGATGACGTTTCCATTCATGTCAACAAGACTTTGAAAGCTATGTTTTTTATATAAACAATGTTAATTCACGACATTAACACTTTACACCATAATAGTGTTTTGAGTCAATTTTGTGTTGTCTTCGATAAAAGAGAATTCGTTGCTGAGCTCTCCAGGCCGTAAGGAACAAAGACAAAATAGGGATACAGTAAGTTACACTAGGTAACTAAAAGTCTCCGATTTCGTATAAATTTTAAATTAAAAAAAAAAGATATATCAAAATGCAAGCAATTCATTCTATTTCTCATAAGAAGGTCCAATTTTTGAAATGCCGGAAGAGGTTCCGGGCGCGATAAGTGTTTTCTGCATCAGTTTTCTATCGAGTAGTAAGGTTTTGGTGCAAATGTATTTCTTAATCTTGGAAAGCTTTTAACGTATTATTTTTCAAATCGTTATAAATCGAATCGTGAAAGTGACCAGTGTGTAGTGCATGGCAGATTTTTTTGCACGAAAGGTTAGTTTCGAGAAAAGTACGCCAACAGCAGGATGCTATCTCTTTTGTAGGACAAAAAAAACGTTTTTGTCCGCAAGCTCTGACTCATGTTATCTGTATGGCAAATATGATAACATCGGGAACTTTCTGACTGCCTTTTAAGACCTTATAATTAAACGGACGAGGAGAAAGCTGTGCCATTCAATTTTTTTTCCGAAATCACATCCTCAGGGCAGCTGTCTTTATTGAAAATGAAAGACTATTTTAAGTGGAAATAAGTTGAAGTGTTAATAGCTTGCATTTTGATGTTCTTTTTCAGCATCAGCTTTCTTCCAAGGATTAGTTCGTGACGCTCAATGAGGTCGGCGCTGTGAAACTCGGATTTCAAGCTTCCCATCCCAGTTAGCTGGCGGATTTCATGATGTCTTGGTTTTACATTCTTGCTTGGCTTCCTACCGCTCTCGCTGTTCTTGGAAATTCTCTCGTGGTCTTTGTGATAATGGCCAGACATCGGTTACGCAACTTGCAAAACTGGTTTGTTCTGTCACTCGCCGTTTCAGACCTTGCCGTTGGTCTTCTTTTCTTCCCAACACAATTCTTTTGTGGAAAACTCGCTCTTTGCGAGCGAACATATATCTATCACATAGCCGTATTGGCCGTTTATGCGTCCACCACAAATCTGTGCGCTATGACAACTGATCGCTACATCGCAATAACTAAGCCTTTGTGGTACCCTGTATGGATGACTTCTCGTCGAGCCGCAATCCTTATAGCCCTAGCCTGGGCTATACCGCTGACTTTAGACTTTATTCCAGCCTTATGCAGTCGTCTAGGTAAATTCAGCTTGCAAAACAAAAACTATTTACTCAGCAAAATCATCATATTCGAGATTCTGCCGTGGTTGTATGTCCTGATGACTACCACGCACATAATAGCAACTGCAAGGCGACACTGGCGCCAGAATGCTCGTCTCGACTCTCAGTTACAACGTAATCAACCTAGACACCGCCGGCGAAGAGACTTCTCGTCAGCGCAGGTGATCATAACTGTGGTCTTGATATTCCTAGCTTCCTATTCTGTTGAGCTATATAGCGTCGTTCGTTTCCTCGCTTATTCTTATCTTCCGACGAAAGAAGTTGAAAGTGTCATTAAATTCTTGATGATTGTTAATTCGGCTGCAAACCCGATAGCTTATGCTCTTTTCAAGAAGGACATTCGCAAGGAACTTAATAGAACATTCAGAAGAAAGTCCGCAGGTGTCAAACGTGAGAGCAGCCACGTCAGCCACAGCACAGCAAAATTAGATCGGACTGGACTTACAGCTGTTGGATTGGACTAAATTACATCGCGTCTCAATAGAATTGAACTGGTTTCGCTTGGCTGCAATTGACAACATTGTATTAAAAATGAATGCATTGACATTGGTCGGATTTCATTGGACTGTATACTGCATGCATTTGTACACCGCTCCATTTGGCCAACTCTACCCCTCACGGAAGGGGATCCAGCCTCCTATGTCCACAACCCCCGAAATTTTATGACATGCGCAGAGTACTTTATCTTGAAAGACTGCTGTTTCCTGGAAACGCGGGCTTCTTTCGTTAATTGTTTACAACGAAAGTTGCGAAAAAAAATGTCAGCCAATTTATCGGCAGGCAGTTTTCTAGTAAATATCAGCCGGCGAAGAAAATAAAAACAGAAGAGAAAACAAACGAAAACAGTTCAAGTGTTGGTGGTCAGGTTTCAGCGACAGCAACTCCAGAAAGTGTTTTTCTCAAGTTTGCAAGCGAGATTGAGAGGATCGAATAACTCTCGTGAGTGTAAACGACTAACAGCTGAAAACACAGGACTGAAAAGGACAATCCAAACGCTTCGAAAAAGTATAGAGAAGCGTTGGTTAAGGAAAAAATGGGTAAATCATAGTTAGTAGAGGAGTCTCCTCTACTAACTATGGGTAAATGTATAAATCAAGTCAGTTTTTTAATTGGCATACTTATTATCACGGCTGCTTTGAGTGGGCTTCCAAACACGGAAAATGTAAACACACGCAAATGCAACGGATCTGTTTTTGACGTGAAACAAATAACCCGCATCCGGCCTGTTTATTCATTTTCAGTGCAGATATAATGCCTTTTAAGGCTTTATAAGCTTAAGGTTAAGTTAAACTGGGCCACACAACGAACATTCATTGACATTTGAGTAAAACAACGTTGAATATTTAATACTCCCTTCTCACGCAGCGCCATCTTGGATTGTGTGGCGCACCAAAGCGAGGCTGGACGGGCATGCCTGTATGTAAGTCATAATGGCGGAGGGAGTGTTTTCCGCTTCTTGGTCGAAATCTCTCAAAAATATTCCGTATTTTGACTCAACTTTCATAGAGAAATGGCTCGAGAAGGATGGAGAAGTCCCAAAGAAAGTCATAACTCGCGGTTACGGTAATTTCTGCGAGGGCTATATCTTTGATGTCGAAGGTAGGTTTCAGTCCAAGTCAAGTGGAAATTGCACTTGAACTGTGGCGCGATTCACGCCACTTATACTATTTTAGGGATCCTATTTTGTGCTTATCCTTGGTTCCTTGGTTTATGCCTGGATTCGCCATTCGAAATCTCCCGTGATGTGCAGAAACGATAACAAGAACTTCTGGAAATTAACCCAAAGCCTTTTCATGATTTCAAACATCCATATTCGCACTTTAATTTCAGTAAAAACACAAGACACAGGAGTCGTCGTTAGAGCTCGAAGCTACAAATCACAGCGGAAAAATGAAGAACCATGGAGGTTGCAGGTACTTGTATGACATAGTTGAGTTTGAGCTTGAAAACGTTTTCAACTTTGCTTGGTGTATTGAAGGAAAGATGCATAAACTAGCAAAAATATGTCAAGTTTGCCTTCTTGCGTTTTTGTTCATTCGGTTCAGTTTTTTCGAAATGCTGACCAAAGAAACGCAAAATAGTGTTTCACATATAGAACACATTGAAAGCAGATATTGAGCCCCATTAAAAATTTTTTGTAGGTCGAAATATCAAGGGCTCCTGAAGTCAAAATAACAAGTACGTCCTGCAACTGTGAGGCCGGAACAGGGCTATGCAACCACGCAATAGGGCTGGTATACCTCCTTGAGCACTACAGAAAACTAGGTCTGAGAAGTGTACCTCCTGCCATGTCGAAAACAAGCCTCCCACAGACATGGCATGTCCCACAAAGGACAGCAGGAATCAATCCACGCGAGGTACAAGAGGTGCTGGTGCAGCAGGTGAAACCCCCGAGCAAAGATGTTAAGGAAAAAAGGAAAGCACGCAGGGTGGATGGAGTGCGGTCCACTCTTTATAACCCTATTCCAGAACAATTTGGAGAACTCCAAATTATTGATTCAATGAAAGATATATTCAAGCAATTTGATGACATGCAAATAAATAGCATTCTTAGAGAAACTGACAATTTAGACTTTGTAAATAGCAAACTTGGGAAAGTAGCTTGTGGCTCGGTGATATCATACCAACAGCGGCAGAACATAACAAGTGATCCCAAAATTCACATCAATGTTGATGGTCCAGAAGCACCTGCATTTGATCTGCCAGTGCTTGAAAACCAATATGCATTTGTGCCTACTTTGCAGGAGTTGAACTTTATTGAAGGGCTAAGTGTATCACTAGAACAATCTTGTTTATATGAAGAAGAGACAAGGGAACAGTCTGACACTCAAAAGTGGCATGACTTGAGGGCACAGAGGCTATCCTCAAGTAAATTTAAAGATGTGTGTGCTCGAAGGGCTGACTTTGAATCACTGGCAGCCAGGCAACTGAAGAAGACTGTGCAAACTGCAGCCATGAGGCATGGTATTAATACCGAAGAAGAGGCAGCATCTGCATATGCTGACAGTGGGGATGTCAATGTTTTCCCTGCTGGGATTGTTATCAACCCGTCCTGCCCACACCTGGCTGCCTCTCCAGATCGAAGGGTCTATGATGCCTCAGAAAACAATCCCTGGGGGCTGTTGGAAATCAAGTGCCCTCTGAAGGATTCGATCTCTGAGCTGCCCTACCTGAAATGTGTCAATGGGCTATATAAACTTAAAAAAACACACAGCTATTACTACCAGATCATGGGACAGATGTTGGTAACAGGTTGTGAATGGGTAGATTTTTATGTTTATTGTAAATCTGACTTTCATTGTGAAAGAGTGAGGTTTGATGCAGAATTTTGTTCAGAGATGAAGATGAAATTAGATCAGTTTTATTTTGAATACCTTCTCCCTAAACTGTTACAGGCAGGAGCATAGCCAGCCTTTTGAAGCACAGTTTAAAACATATGTAGGACAAAGCCTGCACTTTCTACAAGTACTTGAAATGGGATGTATGCTGGCTAGGTTACTGCCAGGACTAGATAATAGCAGCAGCGGTAGATTAAAAATATTTCAGGAAGGGCTTCAGGGTGTTTTTGGACTCGGTAGCCAACACATGTGAGCTGCATATAGAATGTGATTATAAAACTCCCTTATGGGGGCACTCACCCTCTCCCATGAAATTTTGAAACTCTAATGTAATGGAAAATGAGGAAAATTTCCCCCTGCATCCCAATTTCCCATCTTTCTGGAGGAGGAGGTCTGGATATTTTCTGGAATCGCACAAATTAAAAACAACTTTCCTTAGTGAAATCAAATCCAACTTTTTGGTTTATTTAGCACGTATGTTGCTACATGTAAGTTCCAGGTTAACTCTTTTGATATGTCACAAATGTTGTCATTAAACTTGGATTTGCTGAATAATACTAACAAGCAATTAAAGTTTCAATACAGTGGCCCTCTAAAATGTGTCAGAAGACAGCATATGGTCCAAATTTGGTTGACTGAACCAGCCAACGAAAGGGGCAAAACTTTATCAAAAATTTGATATTCTTTGATTCGCCTGATTGCACGCTCGACATGAATACGGAGGCGGGCAATCTGCTGTGTTTCTGTTACTTCTTTGGCAGTGAACTGCAAAGACCTTGTTTTTGACAAGAAAGGAGGGATTGTCAATGTAGCTTTTTTGGTTTCTAATAAATCCTTAATTAGGAAACCCTTGTCTGCCATTACCTCGTCTCCTTCTTCTATAAGTGACAGAATTCCGCTGCGCCTTGTTATTTCTTTGTCTGATATACTTCCCTGGTACAGGGAACTTACAAATGTTACCGCGCCATGAGGAGCTATACCAATTAAGCATTTAAAGGTGGTATGCGACTTGTATGCAGAGTACAATTCTGAGTTCAGAACCTTTGAGCTAGGCCTTTGGACTTTGATCTCAGTGCAGTCTAGGATAACCCTCGTTTTAGGGTATGTGGTTTTGAAGCACTGAGGCATCGTACTTTTAATCTGAGCAGTTGTGGGCCAAATTGGCACTTGGCCAAGCATTGTGTACAGAAAATTCGCCCAAGTTAAAATAATTCTGCTGACAGTACTTGTGCTAATATTGAATCTCACTCCCAAGTCTGTCTCCAGTAAACCTAATCTTAGTCTGATCATAAATAAAAACAGTTGGTCATAAAGTGACAATGCAAAATCACCACTGCTACGTCTTCGCTTGTAGTTTTCTTTACCTCTGCCACGCTGAATCTGGGACCATTTTATCATGGTTTTAGCATACGGCTCAACCCAGTTGTAAAAGCTGTCAAATCGTTCTTTCGATGTAAAGCCTGTATAAAATGTCAGCAATTCAGGATCCTTGGAAATATTTTCCGCTTCGAATTTGGACTCTTGGAGATCTCTCACTTGTTGCTCTAGATCTTTGATTTTGGCTTTAAGTATTCCAATTTGTTCCTCTGGGCTCAGTTCGGCAGGCTGTATGATTTCGTTATCCGGTTCGTTCGTGGGCATTTCCTCCATTGGCTCAGCACTAACACTGGCTTCCCGCCCTGCTGATTCAGTCTCCTCTTCTTCCATCTCGACATCCTGCCGGAATGAATCAACAAAGCCTTGTCGTCGCTCCTCCTGTTCTTGCTGTTCTGCGATATTTTTTAACTCTTGCAGTTTATTTTGTGGGCGGTTTTTACCGTCCTTGGTCCACGCAAACTGGGATGGCACAGCTCCTGGTTTTAGGCGTGTTCGCCCGGTTATAGTTTTATACATATCACTTGGCTTGAAGTGAGCTGAGCACACAAGAGTAGAGCCTTTCTTGATCTAGGAAACGAGTTTAAAACAACAAATTGAAACGCTGATAGCAAGGGAGAAGACGAGTTAAATTCGAGTAAATGAAAACAAACAAATCAGTGCCATGTGCGTTTGACAGCTTGGGCCAAAAGCAGCAAAATAATTGACTGTAGTTGCTCTGCAATGGATATGTACTTAGTAAATTCATTATTAAATTTCATGAATAAAACGTGTGCTAGCTGAGTCTTAAATCGAAAGAGAAAGTCGATCACTAGTATAAACACTTGGGTTTGACAACTCGCTCGTCACGACTTCGCACACTCACCCCAAAAAGCGGCCCTTCATCTCGCTTTATCGCGGCAATCCACTGTGATCTTTGTAAGGAATTTGAGGGGAAGTTAAAAAACGACAAATTCTCCCCACTTTCGTTTCGTTTGTCGTTGTTACAGTACACTATACAGCAATGATCGTGGGCCATGATTACGTATGCCTCCACTAAAATCACTGTAACGTAACCTTCCCGAATAACTTGATGCCCGTCCAGCCTCGCTTCGGTGCGCCACACAATCCAAGATGGCGCTGCGTGATAAGGGAGTATAATGTCACGAAGAAAAGCCACAGAGCTTGTGAAAATCCTTTGTACATTTTTGCGGGTAGCTAGCGAGGTGAAAAACGTTAGTGCATTCTCCTTAAAAGGAGGTAAAAGAAGAAACTTTAACTTTAGAAATACTGAAAGAGACGCCTTAAAACTTACTACAAAGTATGTTTTATTGACCGCTGTAAAAGGTCTTGTTATAATTTCGCAGCTGTTAATCCCGTGTTAATTCGGTCTGGTGAATTGTGCATCCAGACTTTGCTTTTATTTTGGACACTAAATAATGCAGCAGAGCTGCAAGAAACAAACCATTTTAGATATATGCCAACACAAAAATTCAGTTATCTCTAAGAAACATTACCCGAAGGTAAAAAGCACACATGAAAAACACTTTAAATGGCACAGTATCCGACCTTATGAGGACCGCTGAGGGGTCAGCCTATGCGATCAAAATTACCGCTAGATACCGAGAATATTCAAGTTTTGGTCGTCCTTATTATGTCGAGTTCAATCTAGTTTTAATTCTTCGACTTTTCGTGCCTTTCTCCAGTTAAATTTAAGCTTAGGTACATGTAAGATTTTGAGTTCAAGTGGACAAAACTCTTACTGAGAAAACTGTGTAAATACCTTTCCACTTGACAAAAAAACACCAATGTTCTCGACAGTAATAAAAAAACTAACATTCACAGGTGTAAATGAAAACACAATCAATAACTAAAGTGCCAACATCTAAATGTAGAACTGAGAGTTTAAGGTTCAGACTTTTCAAAATATGAATTAAATGAAATAATTTGTTTTCAAAGCCACATGTCAATAATTTTTGTGACTTTTTCCCTTGTTTACAGTATTTCTACGGAGAAGGAACGGTAAATTGAAGAAAGAGACTCTGACCATACAACAAGTTACAAAACAAGACAAATTTTTGAAGACCATGTCCTTGAAGAAAAACAACATCATCAAAAAACTAATGGGGACAAAATCTGTTGCAACAAAACTGAAAAACCAACTCAAACAAAAAGAAGTTTTAAACAGTTATTCCCTTGTGGATACATTTGCCCATGGCAAAAATGGAGCAAATCATAGGAGTGTAATGTTCATGGCTTGCATTAGATATTTACAACATGCATGTTGGTTATATAACCAAAAGGCACCAATTGCATTACACTTACTTTTCAGTATTTTATTTAATTGTAGTCCCCCAAAAAATCTGATTGTTTCCCCCAACTACTTTGTCAGACTGGAATGTTCTTTTAGGGGAGGCAGACAAATTAATTCTGTGTAAAAGGTTTGCAAACAGCAAATATGAACCCATGGTCCCAGTTTCAGTAGGCAGAAATCACATGACTCATGCTACTAGAAAACCTGAATATCAAGATGTGTGAGAAAATGTTGTTATTAAGTCATCAAAGGACTCACTTTTCTTCCATTGACATACAGCAAATCACACACAGCCTGTGTTTACTCTTAGTAGCATGAACCCTTGATAGTTTAAGTGAATATTTGAGGATAAATTATCCTAATTAAACCAGGGATATTGTCTTTAGGTGCTGTTTTCGAAGAATTTTTGGTGTAATGTAAATGAAATGCACCTAACAAAAGTTTGGTATCGATCATTCTTTATTATGAAACTCCAAAGGGTAATTTTAGTGACAGGAATATTTTTAGCCCTAATGTAAAGTAAAGGAAAAAAGAGTTATTTATTTCAAGTGAAATTAACAAAAAAAATGGACACAGCTTTCAAATATTCAGGCTTTAATTGTGAAGTTGATGTCAGTTGTAAATAGTAGCAGGTACCAGAAACTGGGAACCATTTTACTTGGTGTTACCAGTATTAAGAATTAAATGCTTGACAGTTAATGAACAGTATGTATTTTTTAAGGTGCAGGATGGTAGATTTATGCACATGTCATCGGTTTTCCTGTGGGGTCAACTCCTGGGCTAACCAGGGGGATTGTAAAATCAGTCGAGCAAACTTCAGGAATTTCCCCGGGGGCTCGGGGAATCTCTCAAGACAAGATTTGCGCAGGAGAAGGTGTCACCTTCCTCAGATAAAAACGGAGAGACACAAGAAAACTTTTGTAAATAGACTTATTTTTAAATATAATTTGGTATAGTATTATTCCATCTTATATCATTATTGTATTTCATTGTGTATCTTTTAATACATTTTCACTGTAACTTAAGATATGTATTTTTATCCTTTGATTGAATAAAGACTATTATTATTATTATTATTATTATTATTATTATTATTATTATTATTATTACAAAGTCCCCTGGGTGAGCTGTCTTTCAGTTGAAAATCTTTGTAACATCCTTTTCAAAGTTAAGAATTTCCCAACCCCCTAATCTTTGATCATAAAGCAATGTCAAGATTTTCCCCTACCCTCTGGCAAAGAATCCCTTCCATCTCCCTGCATTCCCCCACATATCTCCCTGGTAGGCCTGGGGGTCGACCCATGGGGAAGCCGATGACATGTGCATTATTACCTGCTAAAGCATCAAACATAATTTAGTCCTGTACATTGACTGTCCTAAAACAAAGACAGTAATAATTATTGTGTTCCAAAAAAGACAACACAAGTTTGGTCCACAGAAGACGAACGAGGTTTCAGAGATCCCCTTAGCTTGCTGAAGTATTGAGCTGGCATTAAAAAAACAACAAACAAAATTAAAATTAAAAAACAACAACAAACAAATAAAGGGTAGTGAAATTACGTAAAGCTTAAGCTTTTCATTCTTTGAGTTTAATTGTCTAAGAGCATGACAATGACAGTAATGATATACCTTGATAAGCCATGAAGAGCTGGTTGCTGTAAGTAGTTGATGACACTTTGTTTTGCCAAAGTACAAAATGTAGAACCTCGGTGACCGATTTGGTTCATAAAACTAAATTCTATATACAATGCTCAAGGTTCACTGGTTTCCGATTTTTATTGTGTTTACCATTACAAAAATTTCATAAGTGTTAAGTTTAAGTATTTTGTACTGTATTATTAGTGTTAAGTACGTTGTCAAGGTTTGAAAAACTCTTTCCGTACCTTCTCTGCACTCTTCAGTTGCCTCCCCTCAATTCGAACAGCTCTCCAACCCAGCATGAGACGGTTCTTGACGACTTCGAGCGCGCGTGAAGAATAATGAAATAGCTTCACAGGGACACAACGCAGGACTCCTAAAGTTAACCACTGACAAACTGAATGACTGATCTTAAACTTCACCGTCGCGAATTTTTTTTTAACCAGCAACGCACCGAACAGTGCGCATTCAAGTAAATAAAATAGGCACTGTATAAACTTCGGGGGAAAAAAATCGAAATAGAAAACGGTAGATATTTCGATCATGTACCATTCTTTAACCTTGCTTTTGACGGCGGCTGAAACTTCGCGTTTTAAAAAGATATTAAACAACAAAGTCCCCATAGCATTCTTGTTGAGGTGACCGGCCATTACTCGTATCCGTACTGCGCATGTCTCTAATTTCTGTCTTTTGACGCATCGCATTCATTCCGTGAGGGGTAAACTCCAATCGACTTCGAAAAGAATACTCACAAGCTTTGCATTGTAAAGCACTTAATGAGGATCTAGAAGGGGCCACCTCGATAACACTAGTTATAACACTCACGTTTTGGCTCTGCTACGTAAAACAGTTGAATTTAGGCTCTTTAAAGTGAACCTCCACTCCACAAATGGGCGCTAAATTGCAGGCAATAATTATTCGGCTAGATTTCAAATTTTGTTTTAAAACGTAGATGTAACATTTAAGTGTACAAAAAATGGATATTATCATCGCTTATTTTCGCTTTTCAATTTCCCAGACGCAGCCATTTTGGATTTGGTGACGTGTAATGGTTGCCCTAATCAAGTTTAACACAAAGGATTTTCTGCTTCATTTGCTTCCTGACAATAGCTACAACACAGCCTAGTCCCCAGGCGTTCTCGGCTCGGTCAAACCTAACTGTTAGTGGTGACGTCGCCGAGAGAGACTCGCCGAGAACGCCTAGCAAATACTGCCAGATCCACCATAAACAACACTGAAATATGCACGAGATCGTACGTTACAATAACGGAATAACAAACCTTTGAGGTTGCTGCACAGAGGATGGGTGGCAAGCTCCACATCGCACTCGTCTGAGTCTACAAAAATTATGCTCACTATAAAAAATGTGCGGCGAAGTACACTAGATGTAACTTAAATGAAAACACGACATAGCTTTGAACGGAAAATCAACGCAAAATAACGGACTAAAAAGGTTCTTCCACAAAGTTAGAACTTACCGTCGTTTGTGGACACTTCCATTGTATGGGTTTGTCGCATCGGCAGTAAAGCTTTCACACGATACGGCGAGGAAACTATTAAATTCCAACCAGGCTTTTTTTGCGTTAAAATCAGGGGTATTTTGGCAATATTTGTTAGGCGGTCTCTCGCCCACTCCTTCCCAGACTTCGCGCGGACAAGTGGGGCAAGAGGGAACGCCTAGCGACTAGGCTGGCTGCAACCATTACACGTCACCAAATTCAAAATGGTCCTGCCCGGGAAATTTGAAAGCAAAAATAGGCGATAATGATATCGATTTTTTTGTAAACTTATATGCATGTTATATCCACGTTTCAAAACAAAATTTGGAAGCTAGTAATTAATTCCAGCAATTTAGCATAAATTTGTTGTAAGAGTGGAGGATTCCTTTAACACCAAACACAGTAAAATAATTGTGCATTTTTTGATCTTAACTCTATCCACAATCACACTCAAACACCCGGATATAACTCACGCTGAACGTTGGACTATATATTCTGGACTAAGATTTATGGATTAAGAGATTTTCACATCCGCCTCAACTGCCGATTTTAGCAATGACGAATTTGTATATTTTTAGTGGCCTTAGTATTTAAGTTTTAAGCTTTAAGGTGATTTTTAGTAATTTGCAAATTACTGTAAATTTATTATTTATCACATTTATAGAGCGTTTTCAATCACGTGACTACCGCCCATATTGGTTTACTGAAACAAAATAAAGTATTTGCATAAAAATAGAATTTAATTCCCAGAGGTTTAGTTTGGGACACCAACATGGAAACCATTTCTTTGTTTTGGGTCACCAACATAGCCGCCGTGACGTCATGTGAAAACACTTTTGTAGTTTTAGTTTTAGATGCACAACTCCATAAGCATTAGATTTAACTACCTGGCATAGTGCTGATATAGTAGATGTATGTATGCAAGTATGTATGAGTACGTGAAGTTCTTTGCGACGATAACCTTACTATGTGATATGAGACTCATATATTTGAATTGTGGATTAAAGAATTAAAATTAATTGATTGATTGATTGATTAATTGATTGATTTAAAATATTTACTTTTTTTCAGGCGTTATTTTCACTACTACTTCTTAAGTAGTGTTCATAACTGCAATGATCATTCACATATTCATAACCTTACTGCACCTAACCCAAAAATGTGTTTTCCATATCTGTTTAAAAAACATTTAGCCTTTATTTCCAGTTCTGGACTTTTTTTATATGGGCATCAAAACTTACGAAAAACTAAGCATCAATACACCATTTTGCTAATGATCAGTTCCTGGTCAATTGTGGGTAGATCCAGTCTTTTGTGGGGGCAAACGGCCATTTTAGGACGTAATATGAAATTGTAAATTTGCCCGTTTGAGCGCACGAAGGACTGGATCTACCCACAATTCACCGAGTCAGAAAGGGCGTCGATCTATTCTTGATTTGACATCAGAAACTGCTTTGCATGCATGTTTGCCGCGATGCAAATCAGTTTGTGATGTTAAATCGAGAATAGACGTACGCCCCTCACTAGCTCGGTTTTTAGACAGCTGATGGCTACATTTCGTAACTTTGACAGCCTATGAAAAGACGTAAGAAGGGACGATTTGGTTAAAAAAAAAAAGTCGCATGCCTTTCAAACAGGTGCAAAGATGTATTTTAAACGAAAAAATGTTTTGGGGTTAGGTGCACTATAAGTGTCTGACTGCTGAAATAAAACCATCAAAAAATTCAAAAACCTCTCCCGCTCCATCTAGTACCCCCGGTGACGTGGTTGGTAAAACGTACGCGGAAATGTTAAAACAAGATTATAATTAATGAGCGACGTTAATTGTAACTTATTGTGTGATCGTACTGGTTATATTTTCCCAGAACGTTATCAGCATTCCTAAATTTAATTAAATGTCTTGTAACAGCCGATCACACAGTCTACTAGAGTAACCACAGGTGCACGTCACTTCCGTAGCCAAAATTTTCCAATCTTGTGTTGTTTGCTTGGGCATCAGTGATTATTCTCTAGTTTTATTTATTTATTCATTTATTTATTTATTTATTTTTTATTTATACTATAAAGGGTATTTAAATACAGTTTATAAGGTAAAGAAATGACAATAAAGCATTAAGGAATGTTAAGCCGTTAAGGAATAAATTTATATGTGAGCGGTGGCCAAAGTAGCGAAAGCTTTCTGGTTGGATACCACCATGGTCAAGTAAATGGCAGCGCAAGAAATTAAATATTCAGCTAAATATTCAACAAAAGAGACCCTTGCCGAAAAAGGATAAGCTGGAATTTTAGAGAGAGCTGAACTAACAATGATCATGAATAGCTCACAAATTAATGTGTCTGATAGCCACCCTTTGGGCGCTAAGGCCACGTGGTAGTGGGCATTACCCCTTAAATCTCCACATTTTTATTGTTTGCATTATTCATGTGGGTACTTGAGCCTGGGTGTTACCTATGCCATGCTGATGAGGCCTAAAAAGGCCGAAACAGCTGTCCATGGCTGTTAATGCTCAAGCTAAAACTTTATTTGGTAGATTTAAAGGGTAATGCCCGTTTGCACGTGGCCTTAGTGGGCATGAGTGGCTTTCAGCTTACCTAGAGACATTTATTTGTGAGGTATTCTTGCAGTCACTCCAGGCCACATCCCATAAGTTTCACAGTTTTAATAACAATGATCAAACCCTCAGTATAAAAATTTCACACCTAGACAATAGTAACAATGAACTAATCCCTCATCAAACCAATTCTATAGATTTTCTCGACGTCAAATTGCTGTTCAGTGAATCCCCATTGCTACGCAGATGACCGAGAACAATCATTTTTTCACCCGGGATATCTATGATAAACCCCGAACCCGAATTCTGTCAATAGCCACGAGGTAAGAGATTTTCTTTCAACGAGTGGTCAGATAAGAGATTAGTGGTTGCGTCTTTCTGCAAGTGACAGAGGCGCTAAAATCTGGTTCCATCTTCCAAGCAAGGAGAAATAAGCTTTAAAACAGCGGCTGTACAACAAGAGCATTCATCTCTTTAACTGCACTAAGAAGTTATTCCCTACTCGACTGTGTGTCTTTACGGAGGTCGATTCCGCAAAAGAGTGCTCATTTATCACGAAAACATGGAAGCAACGTAGCGTATAAGGAAGTACCTTAGGAAAAATGACACCGAGACTTTTGTTCATCCCCCTATCGCTAGCAAGCTTGATTACCGTAATGATCTCTTGTACGGGAAACCATACAGTATGATTCCTACTCAGTAGGAAGATAATAATAATAATAATAATAATAATAATAATAATAATAATATCACCTAGTAAAAACCGCCTACTTAAACCTGTTAAGCCCGTAGGGGGGGGGGAAGGGGGAACTGAGAGGGACAGGCAGGAACGGTTGGGGAACAAATTAGTGCCCGCAAAGACTTTCAACATTTCATAACTTTTTTCATGTTTAATTAAAAAGCACCAAACTCCTTAAAGTTTAATAAAATTTATCTGCGTGGCAGCAATTAGGTATGACATTTAATTGTTCACGTTGTCATGATAACCGGAGTTTGACAGCGATGTTTTTCATTCGGTTTTGTTTTTTAAGTTGCACCATTTTTTTCACGCTGTCCACTGAAGGATATGTCAGCGCCCATTATCCTGAATCCTCACAGTTGCGGTAGATTGTGTTACTAACCATCTCCCCCTTTAACGCGTAAGGAAAGAAAGAAAGAATTGCCAATGAGAGTGGGGTAGAGAAACTTACGACGATAAAACACATGACTGCTGATTCTTTCCTAAACAACCTTTAGTTCTCTTTATTTCTTTGCACTTTTTCGCTCAGATGAAAAGCTAGAAAAAAATGTAACAGAGCAAAAGAAGCACGAATAGAAGAAGTAGAACAACAAGAAGAACAAGAACAAGAAGAAGAAGAAGAAAATTAGGAGGAGGAAGAGGAAGAGGTTTCAATGGTGATTATGATGATGCCGACGACGACGACGACGACGACGACGAGGATGATGATGATGATGATGATGATGATGAGGGTGATGATGATGATGATGATGATGATGATGATGATGATGATGATGATGATGATGATGATGATGATAATGATGATCAGATGATGATGAACCTTCCAGTTTGAAGTCTAGCCAGCGAGACACTAGGAATTTCGAAATAGTGGGAATTTTTAAACAGTCGGTGAACATTTTTCGGCTGCACAAGAGTTGTTAAATTTTTTATAACCACTTGATTTATTTTATTCTTGTTAGCAGCTTCGGATTTAACGAAGGCAGTTACAATGATGCCTTAGTTAGATTGTTAGTTAAAAATATATTGAGTATTATAAGCTAAAGCATAGACCGAATGCAAAAATGGCTGCCTTTAAATCATTCGTTAGTTCGTATACAAATAGCCTGACTAACGTCGTTCGGGATAACAAATTCTTTAGAATTCTTATGTCAAAAACGAGGTTAGTCAAGATTTTTGAATACGAACAAAAGAATAATTTCAAGGCAACCAATTTTGCATTCGGTCTATGCCTTGAAACTCAGCTTGGCTATCAGCAGGTAGCGCAGTAAATAAGCCTGTATTGACGATTAGATATAGCTGGTCAGTAATGATTATATATGGACCATCTGACCACAGCTACTGCGTTAGGATCTGTGCAACTGCAACTGGCTTAGCCAAAGGCTACTATAGTTTCACTGCCGTTTCTGGATTTACTCCTGACTTAGGGTTCAATGGGGCTGAAAGCCGTCTTTCAATTTACTGATACCATTCAAAACGGAGGGTAATTGGTAAAGCGTCTAGCGTCAGATACATCAAAATTCTACCCATAAGTTTGGCAATGGCATTCAGTGAGAATAAGAATAAAGAAAAGATGGGAGGGCGGTTGTAACAGGGTGGACCAATATCGATTTATCAGCGTCGGTATTTACCGAACAAATATCGACAAACGCGAGAGATATCGGCAGTTTCGATACCTTACCAAACTGCTTAGATAACCTCTTGAAACAAAGAATTACGTATAAGTTCCCTGTTGTGTACTGTTTTCTTTCACAAAGTAAATTATGCTCACGTTTTTGAAGCTATGTAATGTTGCTGTTGAAACCACGTGAAGAGAGTATTACAGAGCAGCTTTCATGACTCTTTGATAGCCTGGGCCCTACCCCGAACGAAGACGCCACGATAAATATCGATTATGGCTCCGCAATATCGACTATTCATACCAATCGCACCGCGTATACATTTGGGAATTAGGTTCCCTGGTATCGGTCGGCCTACCCTTACTTTCAAAACCCATGAGGACCCTCTACATTTTCTGGCAGCTGAGCCTAAAACTAATCTAGGTGAAGATGTGCACGGAAGCTTGCTGGTTTAATAATTAATTACTAAATCGAAAACACTCCAATGAAGATCGTTGTCAAGATCAGTATTCCACCGACAGGATAAAGGAGGATGGCGTGACTAGTAGGGGATTTAGTGGTGGTGCCTCCAGTAGTTCCGTTCGGAGCGTGAGTCGTCGTCGACATTCCACCCACAGGTATCGACGGCAAAGCCACGGACTGATTGTTACAGTTATCACGCGAGTCGCAGCAGCTAATATCACCATAAATCGTCAAGGTCAATGATCCGTTTCCGCGAAATTCGGTCTTCAACTTTTGTTTCGCTGCGTCCATATCTGCAATGAATAAAAACGCTAGAGCATATTGTCTTCGTAAAAGATATACATTAAGTCCGTTTAAACCTTCCGCCAAAGCCTTCCAGTGTGCGTTTTAGACTGATTTAGCCTGATAGCTGAACCTTCGGCTAAAACGGTTTGGTGATGTGAGGGCGAATCTGAATGATGTTTTGGAGTAAACACCGGAACGCTTTTATGGCTCTGGTTCTCTTTTTGAAAACTGCTTTATTCAATGTAATTTCATAAATAATGAAATTTGTATTTTTATTGAGATTTACTGTTTAAGCATACAACAGCAAAAAAGAACGATAATATCCGACGTTTAACAGGCCTCTTATAAGAAAATTAAAGCCAAATCTTAACATGCAATCAGACTCCATTCTTGCGATACATAGTTCGATTGACAAAGGAGTCATGATCACTCCGAAACGTCGGATATCATCATTATTTTTTGCTTTTGTATGCATAAATAATGTATACCATAAACACACTATCAGCCTTCTCGTATGAAGCAACAAATGAACCCCAGTTTATGAAAGAAATAAAACATCTCATTCAAAGATAGGGTACAATACAAAGAAAAGAAACTCAGACCGCGGTGTTTGGCAATGAAAGTTGTAATGAATTTAGAGGTAGGAGAAGTCGGTCTGAACAAAATAATTCTCTATGCGTGGCGTTAAAAAACGTCAGTAAAATAGCTACGTGAACGATTCACTGACCTGTGCAGTTCATGCATCCACGCAAGACAACCGTGGTCCTCGAGCCGGCATTATTGGTGTACCATCCCGCTGCTGTGTAACAGTTCCCCGATCCAACATTGGGAAAGGTCGTGTTCGAGCATTCAAACTCCACTTGTTTGCTATCACAGGTTGCAATGTCTGATTCTCTACAGGAGTAGCACGTGTCTGGATCAGCTGTGGAATAAATGTTCCATTAATGTTCGTGTAAGTTTGAACTGTACTCCATACACTGAATGTTAACTCTTTGACTCCTGACTTATTGCAATTTTTTTTTAGCAAATTTTTGGTAATAATGGGTGCTTCCCACTTGTCAGAAAAATCCGGAAATTTCGGTTTGAAGTCAAATGGTAAGGTAATTTCGGAAATTGTGGACAACCTCCAGAGGTACTCAACTTTTTCCGATTGGAACGGAATTTCGGAAAATTGCTTACCACTTGAGCGAATCGTTCCGTTTCCAGGTCCTTTTGCGCCAGAACGAGTGAGTGCGCATGACGGAACGCCTTGCGGTAAATGGTAAGCACCAATCTCATCCGGTTGGTTGGTAAATTCGGAAAATCGCTTACCATTATTCAACGGTTATTCCATCCGGATTTTTGTGACAAATGGTAAGCACCCCATTAGTCTGGAGCACTAATCTTACCCATATAAGGAGTTGCGATGGAAATAACCGCGGTCTTGTGACACTGTAGGCTCACTGTGGTAATCAGATTTTAAAAACTCCTTTGAAAAATGTGGCGAATAACAGTCGTCTGCACGCAGGCTATCGACAGGTTCGCTCACCGTATTTCCTTGAACAGAACTAAAGCATCCGGGCGCTTATTTAAAATTTAGGGAACGCTTATTAAGTTTTTTCTCTCAACAAAGTGTCCGTTTATTTGGTTAATGCACATGAAACAACTCGTGCAAGCACATAGAGAGAGAGGTAACTGGAGGTGACGTAACGAAAAATGAGCTGTTCTCCTACATCACAAGAGAATGAGTGACTGTTGTCAGTGTAGTTGAAGCTCAAAAGATTATAAATTAAATGACAATACAAACAAGTTTTCCTTGTATCGCTATTAAGACAGTAAGGGGGAGGAGAAGAGGCGCTTATTCGAGAGGAAGCAAAAAACAGACAACACAGGTGAAAAGAACTTCGACCGACTTTTCTTCGACTGTGACCAGTTTCGACAGAACCCAAACTCTTGGACAGCAAGCAGCCTGATTTATGAAGTGATTTGCATAATGTCAACATTTCACCTCTCACCTCCAGGATGTAAGGAAGTTTGTGGTCTCGACTGAGGCTTTTCAAGGTATTTTGTTAATTAACAAAGTCCAAAGTCCTGCGCGCATTTAAACAAACATTAGCTACAATTCACCGCTTAATGAAGCAATCAATTCAAAAGCGAAAACAGTCTATGACCATGTGATGGAGCCCGTTTACAGAGGACATCTAATTTTCTTGATCTTCCGCAAAATCGCTAGTTGGCAAATCGGATCGATCCGCGCGAAAGACATTTATTGCGGGCTTTAGGGTCGCCGGTAGATATACACAATCAACTCAATGATGGAGACATTTATAGCGTTGGGAGCAAGAAGCCCTGTTCAACATTGGAACGATTGAAAACGAAATCTTAGGCCGCTTTACAAAATGAGCTATATTGGTGGCCAATGACAAAAAACACATACGTAGTTGAATTGGAAAG
The DNA here is from genome assembly GCA_016490735.1 of Pachyseris speciosa. NCBI lineage: Eukaryota > Metazoa > Cnidaria > Anthozoa > Scleractinia > Pachyseridae > Pachyseris > Pachyseris speciosa. The sequence continues at coordinate 430,567 of JAEMWC010000419.1, read as the reverse complement.
TCGGGTGTTTGAGTTTCTCGAAGTTATTCAACATACATGACAACTCCTTAAAATGGCTTCCGTCTCTGAGCCAAGGGATAACGCAACAAGCGCAACCAGCATTCCGCCCAAACGTCAATTGAACGCACGTTGCCTTTTAAGTTTGGAAATGTAAACCTTAATCATGCGATGCCAATTTTACTATGTGTTTGCTAGTCTTCTACAATACTTCCATGACTACAGAATTTCCTTAGTCTGTTGCACCCGAAGAAATTGTACACAAAGCAATTTACTAACATCAAATTTCGGGCATAACCTACCAATATTCATTCTGCTGTTCGCACCTCTTACATATACAGTCAACGTTGTGTTCATAGCCTTTATGATTCACGATAGTTGGTTACATGATAACAAACAAAATTGACTTGAAATGAGCGTGCATGGACGTGCTCTTCAAAGTTTTGTAATTGGCGTTCGACAAGGTTGCGAAATTAATTATTAATTAAAAAATGTACTCACCCGCATTCGCTAACACGATGCAAACAGCAAACGACAGAAGAATCAGAAACACTTTCATCTTTGCTAGTATTGAGAACGCGCCAAAAGTTTACACTTAGCTCTAGAAAACCGACCGTGCCTCCTGCAAGACTGCCTTAGGGTGAAACACCCCAAACAGGAATTTCACACAAGATGAGACAGTGAAAATTTGCATACATTCAAGACAATGCTATTGGATTGAAGATGACAGTTCAATAATTGCTTTCCATATCAGCTCTTCCTTAACCCCAAACTGTCTCGCTATTATCTATACTACGTAAACACCCAGTCCTAATGTATCATTCAATCGCGCGAAAGACGCGCGAAAGACGCGCGAAACCCTTTAGCTGGCGACCGCCGACCAATTTTTAGCCGATAGTCAAATACCCCACCGTGCGGGAAAAATTTCGGATCAAATACCCGGGGTATGCCCGGGGGGGGGGGGTGGGCGCTTTTGGATTTGACTGATACATAAAATAGAAACGATCTCAGACTCTCAGTGAAGAAATAAAGCGGACATGAAATGTTTTTTGCAGCCTCAATCACTTTTTTAAACATTATACTTTTTAGCCATCGTCATCTTTTGAATCTCCGACATCTACATCTCGTGCATATGAAAACTAAAAGTTCACAAAATATCGTCGACTTCCTTGTATTGTTGTAATTTTGTTGAATAAAATACATGATGTTGTTGAATTGATCACGTTCCAAACATGTGTCGTAAAAGGGGCTTTTTGATTAATGATGATCTTTTCAATTGCAACGAAGCGTAATAATTTTTAAAAATGTGCAGAATAATTGGCAACGTGGGAAAAAAAGGACCTCGTCGACTGAAGTCAAATCAGCTGGATCATTTTATGGCCTTAATGCCCGGAGTGTAATAAACAGCTGCTAAAAGACTTGCATCATTTATTCTTGTCTCGTCAAACTCTTAATGCAATCAGGATGTTTTGAACAGAGGAACAGGAGTGATTTTTTCGAAACGTTTGCAGATCTACATGCTGGTCTTTACAAATAACTCAGTAATATTTCCACTGATCTTGATCAATATTGGCAATAATAGTAGTGTTCACAATTGATCTTGCCGAGGTACAATAATGCCACAGTTAAAACCGAGTCAATTTTTTTATGTAGAGCTGCGTCCGCATGAACAGGTACACAACCAGTTAAGACTCAATTGGTCAAGAAAATGGTCGACATTTTGAAGCCATCAGCAGAGCTCTGATATATGAAAACGAGCGAATGCAGTGGACCGTCATCCCTCCCACTACTACGTGATCGAAGACATGAAGTTGCACATGACGGCTTAGCATAAGCCATGAAACCAAACATGCGAAGTGAGTGTGCTTGACATAAACTCGAAGCGATGGCAGTGGATAACTGCTGCAGCTAAATCTCTCATTAGCTCCTTTCGTTCGTCCACCAGCATTATGTTCGTTTCACCAATGAACAAAGTATCCGTTAGTCTCTCGCAGCAGTTTCTGGGATGCCGTAACATCCCAAAAAACGGCTGCGAAGGAAATTAATCCGTGTGTCCCTTGAGAATGATTGCAAACCACCTATTTTGTCAGCAAGAAGTAAAAAAGTTTTGATAGTCGCACAAAGAATCAAATATAAGTAGTAAGATTTGTAACGGAAATAGATAGGAATAATAAACAGATTTAAGGTGCGTGTGCTAACTAAGCTAAAGAGATTTTACCAAGTTAGTACAGTTCAGTTCAGTTCAGTTTAATTTTTGGGATCATTATCAGCACCTGGGCCAAGTCCCCTATGAAAAAATACTAAAATAATATCGCCAAAAGAATCTTGTGTAGCTCAGGGAAACCAACTTGGTAAATTTACATAAAAACAGTAATTAACGTAAATTTATACCGTACTTTCAAGACTCTCAATTAATTTTTCTTTTAAAATCGCTACTTTGACTCCTTAAAATTGCAACTTTAAGGACTCCTTAAAATTGCCACTTTGAAGACGGCTTAACAGTCTCCTTAAAATTGCCATTTTTATGACGCCTTAGCTTAAAATAGCCAATTTTAAGACGCCTTAAAATTGCCACTGTAAGACCTCTTAAAATTGGTATCATTATCAGCATCTGGGCTAAGTCCCCTTTGAAAATAAATAATAACCCAAAGCACCTTATGTATGGTAAATTTACGTAATAAACGTAATTAAAAAAAATTTAGTAAACTTTTAAGACGCCTTAAAATTGCCACTTTTAATAAGACTCCTTAAAACTGCAGTTTTAAGATCTCTAAAAATGGCCACTTTTTTTTAAGACTCCTTAAAATCGCCACTTTTAAGACTCGCTAAAATCAACTACTTTTAAGACACATAAAAATCGCCTCTTTTGCCACTCCCTGAAGTCGCCACCTATAAGACTCCTTAAAATTGCCACTTTATGACTCTTTAAAATTGCCCATTTTTCTTACACATCGTTATAAAATAAATATATATTAAAATACAAAAGATAAATAACTAACAGAAGAAAAAGAAGCACCTGGCGACGATGCCGGTAGAGAAACCATTGAGGCTTATTCGAGCTACAGGCTCCCCAAAAATAACAACTTTCAAGCAAGAATTATTAGGCTTAGCTTATTTAATTTATAAATACATTTAGGTTAAAAAGCAAGCTCGCATAAAACAACACGCTCGAAATAGGGGTAGTCAATTCAGGAAAAAATGTTCTTAATTTAAATTTAAGCAGAGAAATACTCTCAGCATTCTAAATTTCGAATTAAAAGAATTAAACACTTCAAAGCGAAAACATATTCATTTTCACGTCATGTTATCACGAATCGAAACTTGGCGCGTGCCACGGGTTAATGGCTTGTGAAATGAATGAATATTCCCTGAGGGGCGTCCATAAGCCGCCTAATACATGGCCCGCTGTTTATGTCATTTGTTCTGTTCGAGATTGAAGTAAAAACATTTTTGGTAGTCACAGAGAATCGCATAGGAATAACAAACAGATTTAAAGCTAAAACAGTTCAAAGAGAGCACTTCATTTTCACGTCAAATTAGCTTGAACCTGCCATGGCCCACTGAGCCCGGTATAAATGAATATTCCCTTAGAGGCGATCCAATAGCCACCACAACTGCCACATGAAGAACAACTGATTAAAACATAAGTTTCTCGGTGAGATTTTTCATCACTACACCTTGTTTACTCAGCAACACTGAATGAACTGAGCAGAATTTATATCTTTTTACGTCTTTTCTTCGCTTCGACATCGACCAAGGCTCGATCAGCTTTGTCCACCTCAAAACAACAAGGACTTTAACGAGCCAGGTTTCTATTTATAACCGCATGGTTTATTATGAGCCAGACATGCGAGTAATTGAATTTTTCACTTCAAGTGCCGCCGAATAACTTTCATTTCACTGTCGCAGTTTCGGTGCTTGTACATAGTTAAAGGTTGAAATAAACGGAACTTAGCATCTCTTCTTCTCATTCTTGATGAAGTTAAGACATCACAATTATAACTTGATTTACTGTCAGGAATTAGTTCTTCGGTGGACTTCTAGCAGTGACGTAGAGGTGAAAAAGCGAAGATACCCGAGGACTTTACGAAAGTGGACGGGACGGTTTTGAATAAAAGCCTAGTATCGAGAGAAAGTTTGTCATTCAGTCAGGTCTTGTCTATTCGGTTTAATAGTATTTCAGTTTTCATGCGATATTCAGTCATAGCTGCAATGATTTATAAAACAAAAGTAGCGCTGATTAAAACACTTTCTACTTTCACAAAGACCGAAGTTCGTTGTTCACCTCCCACCTCCACGATATAAGGAAGTTTGTGGTCTCGAGTGACTGTTGCCGGAGTAGTTGAAGCTCAGAAGATTAAAAATAAAATGATAATAGAAACAGGTTTTTCATCTCACCTCCCACCTCCCGGATGTAAGGAAGTTTGCGGTCACGACTGAGGCTTTTCAAGGTATTTTGTTAATTAACAAAGTCCAGAGTCCTCCGCGCATTTGAATAAAAATTAGCTACAATTAACCGCTCAAATCAAGCCTATAATCGTGACCGATAAGCTGATAAGATTGTTCCCGAAGAATGAAACAAACAAAGGTTACTTGTGGTTAAGACACTCCTTTTGCCTTTTGTCTTACATCACTGGTGAAGAATGTTGGTTCGTGCAACTAATGGAGCGTCCTTTCTATCGGAATATATTTCTGGGGTTAATTTCGCGCCATTTCGAAAACGGTTTTTGACTAGTTCGTGTGCGTCATAGCGAAGTATGCACTAATAAGGGCATTTTCATTGAAATTATGCTGTTTTCCACAGTGCATACAATGATGCTAAGTAAAGACCTTTGTTTTTCTGCTCTCAGATTCACGTTGTCTATTACATTTGAAAATGTGAACCGAAATCACGCGATGCCAATTTGATGATCTGTTTGCTTGGTCTTCTGCAATGCTTTCATGATTACAGAATTTTCCTTAGTCTGTTGCATCGGAAGAAATTGTGCACAAAGCATATCAAATTTTGGCCATAACCTACCAATATTCATTCCGCTTTTCGCACCTGTAACATATACAATCAACGTTGTGTTCATAGCCTTTATGATTCACAATTGTTGGTTCCATCTGTAAGATCTCTTAAAATTGGGATCATTATCAGCATGTGGGTTAATTCCCCTTTGAAAAATTACCCCTCCCCCCTCCAAAAAAAACCCAAAGCACCTTATGTATGGTAAATTTAAGTAACTGAAAGTAATTAACAAAAGTTTATTAAACCTTTAAGACGCTTTCAAATTGCCACTTTTAAGACTCCTTAAAATTGTAATTTTAAGAGCACTTAAAATTGCCTCGTTTTAGACTCCATAAATTTGCCACTTTTAACACTCCTTAAATTATTGCAACTTTCAAGACTCCCTAAAATCGCCACTTTTAAGACTCATCAAAATCACTACTTTTAAGAGTCCTTAAAATTGCCAAGTTTAAGATTCCTTAAAATCTCCACTTTTAAGATTTTTTGATTGGCTGTTTAAACTGGCTACTGTCCAACCCCTTCTTTGAACAACTGCTCGGTCAGCTTGAAATTCTTCCAGGGAGGCCTTATATTTCCAGGACGATAACGAAATTTAAGTTCCCTTTCCCCCGTAAATGAAGAGGGAGTCGGTCTATGCAATCATTAACGAGGTTTTCCCTATTGTTGTTAAGTTCTTCGAGCTTTCAACCGGCACCAGCTAACCATGCAGCGAACAATGGTCGAAAATATAAATTCTAAATTGTAGACTTGTAGTGATGATACATATACCAAATCTCTCACATCAGAAACAAGACACCAAAATAAATACCTCTTACTAACCTCGTTTTCTCGGTCCGTACTGTAAGTTACGGACCGAGTTTTCTCCCGTTGATTTATGGCTCAAGCGCGAAGCGCGCGGGCCATAAATTGATGGGAAAAGACGAGGATCCGTAACTTACAGTACGGATCGAGAAAACGAGGTTAGTAAGATATTTATTATATCTCTGAGGTTAATCCGGCACGCGGGTAAGAAAACTAGTTGAAGTCAAGCGGGCCGTACTGTAGAATACGGCCCGCAAAATTGACCAATCACAGCACGCGTACTAAGTGAGAGATACAATAAAAGAAAAAAGAGTTGCAAAGTATAAACAGTATTTATTATTCTTTGTTACATACTGGTTTGAACTGAAGTGACAACATGAATGAGCTCAGTGAGAGCCAAACTGTAGCACAAGCTATCTCGAGTCAAGAGTAAGTTGCTAAAATCATTCAGTGAGCAATCCACGATGCAGTGCGCTTGATAGACCACAACATAGACTACGTTTTTTAATAAAGATCTCATAACATTTCTCTGTATTTTTTAAAACTTTCAAGCGCTTCTGGGTGAGAAAACATGATGTTAACAAGCCCATGCATGCAGGCACAAACACTTTTTCAAGAGAATTACCTTGCACATTAATTCCTAAATGTTTGTCCGCCTCTAAACAGCTAACACAGATGATTTCTGCTTATTGTCCTCGCTTCTTAATTTTCTAAACTTGATTCATCATCAAAGAGGCAATGGCGACACAATAATTGCAATGGAGCAATAATTACTGTCAAAAAACAACAAGCTAGTTAAGCTTATATTCGGTAGGAGCTGGTGTATTGAAGACTTGCCAAGTCGTCTCTATTTTTCTGCACAACCACTCAAGGCCTCCAGTTGTTTTTATATTAAATTTCTGAGCAGAAACTTTGCGGCAGACCAACACTCTGTCAGATTCATCGCTCGATACGACCGCCACTGTTTACTTTTGAGATTTATTTCAAGCATGTGCTCTTACATCGACTGTCACAATTCTGACAGGCGGTCACTTTGACCAGATCTCGCCTTCGGCTTCGTCCACAAGAGATCTGGGTACGAGATTACTTGTGAAATGAATGAATATTCCCTGAGGGGCGTCCAAAGACCGCCGTATGCATGACTCGCTGTGCATGAACATTTGTTTTGTTCGAGAAGTAAAACAGTTTTGGTAGTCACAGAGAATCACCCCATTCCCTTTAATTCAAATACCAGTAGATATAGGTAGAGGGAATAGATAGGAATAACAAACAGATTTAAAGGGATTTTTATCAAGCTAAAACAGTTTAAAGAGAGTACTTCATTTTCACGTCAAATTAATATTAGCTTGAACCTGCCATGGCCCACTGAGCCCGGTATAAATGAATATTACCTCAGAGGCGATCCAATAGCCACCACATGAAGAACAACTGATTAATTTATTTATTTGAACAAATATTTTAACAGGATGTTCCCAGTTCAGCAAAGGTTGGTTTAAATGGATTCCTGTATTTACATTAATTTAATATTACAGTAATTACAATATAAAAGACATACATATAATTACAGAAAACATTACAGTTAATTGTTAATTGTGTTAAGGCAGCAAAGAAGTCATTGACTGTTCTTTAAGAAGTTTGCTAGGGCAGTTTTAAATTGGGTAGGGTCCGTGATCAATCTTATAGATTTAGGGAGGTTGCTCCAAGTCTTTGCCCCATTGAATAAAAAGGAACCTTGAAATTTTGTGGTTCGAGCAAATGGTAAACGTAACTGGTCCCTATTTCTTAGGATATAATTGTGCACATCAGAGGTATGTCTAAAGTTATCTAAAAGATAATCAGGTGCCAGTCCATTAATGCACTTGTGTACAAGCATACATTTACAGTAGTCACGACGGAGTTGCAGGCTTGGCCAATGAAATGTTTTGCGCAGTTCGTTGTAATGAACCGAGCGACATTCAATAATGCAGGCGGCGCGCCTATGCAATTTATCGAGATATCCCTTGCTTCCTTGGCCACAGCTGTCCCAAACACACGAACAATAGTCGAAAAGAGGTAAAATCACAGCATGATATAACGTAATGCAAGCAGAGCGAGGTAAGATCTTGCGCGCTCTACGCATCATACCAAGACGGGAAGAGATTTCCTTTCCCAGTGAGCTTATATGCTCTTTCCACGAGAGTGTAGGGTCCAGTTGGACACCAAGATATTTAAATTTATATACTCTCTCAATAATGATGTCATGCACGTAAATAGAGAAGTCATCCTCATTTTTCAATTTTTGATGAGTACCAGTAAGCATTATCTTAGTTTTACTAAAATTGAGTAAAAGAAAGTTACTGTGAAGCCGAGTAACGATCTTAGCAAGGTCAGAAGAGAGTGCATTTTCAATTGAAGAAACTGAATTGTTAGCAAAGTGAATCAACGTGACATCAGCGTACATTTCAACCGTACAGTAGTCAGTAACTAGAGGTAGGTCATTGATGTACATAATAAATAGTTTCTCGGTGAGATTTTTTCATCACAACACCTTGTTTACTCAGCAATACTGAATGAACTCAGCAGAAGTTTTTTTTTTACGTCTTTTCTTCGCTTCGACGTCGACCAAGGCTCGATCAGCTTTGCCCACCTCAAAATAACAAGGACTTCAACGAGCCAGGTTTAATTCTATTCTCACTGCATACTTTGTTAATTAGCTCATTGCAAAACATGCTGTCATTCCATCACATTCCCTCGTTTTCGCCTGTGCTGGTAGCGTCGGTAATGCTTTGCGCCATTTGGAGTTTAAATTTGGTCTCTCCGGTTGAAGCGTGGTCTTTTCGTCCTGTACTCCTCAAAGACAGTCGTCTTTTGCGATTTTTTCACGGCTCGTTCAACCGCCACCAGCCCGCCATTTCTATAGCCTATCAACCTAATGTTCTTCCTGACCCACCGGCTCCTGCTGGAGTGCGTGCAGCAAGACGCAGAGCCAGTGCAAAATCCTCTTCAAGAGTTGAAACCGATAGCAGAGACTGCCCCGGCGCATGGCCCCGCGGACGAGGTAAATTTACTTTTTCTTGTTCGCTTTATGTGAAGGGTTAGTCTTGCTACGTTTTCGATGGAGTTTTTTCTGCTTGGCCTGGTTAGCGTTTTTTCTTCGGTCGCGTAATTTTTGTATGGGTTTCGGTTTTATTTTGGTGCGTGATAACAAACATTCTGTCGGCATGTGTCTTTTCGGTTTTGCCTGCTACACGCTTTGGTTGGGCTTATTTATGTAGGAATGTCCTCTCGCCCCATGTGTTGTTTCTTTTCCTCTTTGTTGCCCTCGTTTTATGCCTAGTTCCAAATTTCTTTTAGCTAATTGTTCATTTGGTATTTTGGGTTTCGTCTTGGTATCTTTTTATTTCAGTATGTTAGAGAATCTTTAGTTTTTGGCATGATTAATTTGGGATAGATTTAGTGCCGGTTAGAGTAAGAAAAGCCTTGTTTGTGTCATGTAACCGGTGAAAGAATTTAGTATAGAGCACTTGTACTTTGGTATACCGCTAGTTTCTACTAGCGAAGGCAATTTGTGGTATGTATATGTTTGAGTATTATGGGTTTCCACTGGTGAAGTCAGCTTGGAGTGCATTTTAGGCTCTAACTCGGTGTAAAAACCTGTGAAACTCACGAATGACGTAAAACAAAAAACAAAACATTCTAAACAATGGAGTACAGCAAAACAATATTATAAAAGGTGTTCGTCATCGTGGTTTCAAATGATAGCTGAGTTAATCTTTTGTCTCACGATTGAGTCACAAAGATATGGATCGCGACGTTTCGACCGCTATACTGCTGGTCTTCATCAGGCGATGGTGTCGACTGGCTGACTACCAGTGTTTACAGAAAGCCTACACACACTGACCAGTACTTAGCGTATGATTCACACCACCCGCTATCTGTAAAACGCGGTATTGTCAAGTGCCTGTACAATCGATTTAAACACCTCATAACAAAACCATCAGTTATCTCTCTTGAAAAGAAACACCTCTCATCGGTCCTTGTTTCCAACGGTTATCCGTTTTCGTTTGTAAAAAATCTTACGAAAACCAAGGGACGAACAACCACGTTTTAACTGGCGAAGGCAGCTCGTGGTATAGATGTTACAATTTGCACATGATTTATGGATTTCCACTGGTGAAGGCAGTTTTGCGTTCAGTTGAAATCGGTATTCCACCAGTGAAGGAGTTTAGTGGAGCGTTTGTACTTTATTTGGTATACCGCTAGTTTTTTTTTTTTTTTTTACTAGCGAAGGCATCTCGTTTTAGTTGGGGTTTTCCACTAGTGGAAGCAGTTTTGAGGAGTATATGCATAGTTTTATTTATATGGTTAAGCTTTTTAAGTGTTACGCTTTACCACAAGTTAAGGCAACATTTTGACGTAGGGAAATGTATCGTTTCTTGCACTGGTTTTTATTGTGGACTCCGCTGGTGCCGGAGAGTGTTTTAGTATACCGCCAGTGACGTTTTGGGTTAATTATTTCTTGGAGAGCTTTGGAAGATTTCACTGGTGAAGGCAATGGCCTCAAGTTTATTCTTTTTTATGATAGGCTGTCGATCGCATCAGAGTATTAGAGGAAAGATCACTTCCTTGGAACGCCTTAGGACTCTAGAGAGTGTAATGTGTTCGAGTCGAAGGCTTTACTGAACGCTCTTGTCGCGTTTCGAGGGTCGACGTTCATATTGACAATCGCGTCCTGAAGTCCTCTCTGGATGGTGATGGCTCACCTCTCTGGATGGTGAGGAATCTGAGTAAAGGAGAGGATCTGAAAGAGGAGTCATTTTTGAAGCGTTTGGTGTCTGTGTTGTTTGCCAATATATGAGTTGTTGTCGTGGTGGTGAGGGCAGGTGCGGACTCTTCCCATAACTTAATCTTAGGCGATGAGGTTTAACTATCAACTATTTATTTTCATAATGTACAATTTGGGTTAGTAAGTTAATCTTTTCTGTGTGGGGCAGAAAATTGCAAAATTTGTCTTTTTTATATTCAAAGTCAGCTTATTTGCTGTAAGCCAAACACGTAGTTTGCACAATTCTTGGTTGAAGATTAGCTCTAACGGGATTTGAGATTTTTATTTGCGTATAAGACGTTGGTATCATCAGCAAAAAGATAAAACTTTAACTTGTCGGAAGAGACGTGAATATCATTAATGGACCTAGGACGGAGCCTTGAGGCACACCACAAGTAATGCCGACCCTAGAGGACACATGTGGACCTATTTGAGTAGTTTGTGTTCGACCTTGTAAGTAGGGTGAAAGCCACTTGTTTGTCACTCCACCAAAGCCATAGTAATCAAATTTTTGCAGAACATATTATGATCAACAGTGTCAAAAGCTTTTTTTAAGTCAATAAACACACCACATGAAAATAATTTCTTGTCCATATTTGTCTGAATAGCGTTCGCAATGTCAAGAATTGCATGTTGAGTAGAGTGTGCTTTTCGGAAGCCATACTGTGATGAAGAAAGTAGATGCTTCTGTTCGATAAAAGATTCCATTCTTCTTTTGATCACTTTTTCAAAGATTCTATTGAAATTAGATAACAGGGAAGTAGGCCGGTAATTCTTTACATCAGTGTCATCATCTGGGCCCGGTTGTTCGAAAGACGATTAACGCTAACCCAGGAATAAGAGTTAACCGAAGTCTCAATCTCGCTCGTTACGTTGAGAAAGTTTTGTAAATCAAATTTAACGTTGAAAGTAAAGTTGAATTCCAATAACAACTTAAGGATGAAAATCTTTTGGAAATGCTTTTATTGAACATTAATTAAACTGGACTCAAAGTTCGCTCTAACCCGGGATTAGCTTAATCGTGCTTCGAACAACTAGGCCCTGCTTTATAAATTGGAACGATCTTAGCCATTTTTGACTTGGAAGGATATACTCCGTTCAAAATAGACGATTTCCAATTCCACTTCCTCAGGAGTAACAGGATCAAAAACAAATGATGATTCGGGTAATTTAGTTTGTCTAAGAAAGTCGAGATAAGGTCGCTGGGCAGGCTGGAGTTTCGTTTTCTTTGCTAATTTAGATCCTACAGAAGCAAAATGACTATTAAGAATATTACTTATTTCAGAAGGGTCACTGGTAACTGTGTTTCCAGCATTAGGATTTTCGATTGAATTGATGGGCTTAGCGTTTCTCGATTTTCGCCCAAGTATGCTATTTATCCCTTCCCAGGTTTTTTTCATGTTAGTCAGGTTAGCATTGAAAAACTTAAAGTAAGATTGTTGTTTACTTGTGCGCGTTAAACTACAGATTTTGTTCCTATAAATTTTACAATTAGAAATATCTCCCGATGCATATAGTTTGTTCTTAATCATAATGGACACTCTCAGGCCCTTAGTTATCCAAGGCTTAGAAAGTTGCTTTACTTTTCGTTTAGAAAGCGTTTTCAGAGGTGCATGCTTGTTGACAATCTTGTTCAATTTGTTGTAAAAAGAAAATAAATTATCCACATCACACGCGCCTGTTGCAGCAGGTGCATTCCAGTTTACACCAGAGACTTCAGCGTTAAAACAATCAGCAGAGAAACGTGAAAAGTCTCGCAACTTGACTTTCTTATTTATCTTAATTTTGTCCTTCATAGATTTGAAAATGCAGATTTGTGAAAAATGATCGCTGATATCAGAAATTATATTTTCGCAGGCTACGACTTGGTCAGGGTTATTAAGAAATACATTATCAATAAGGGTGGCAGAGGTTTGGCGAACACGTGTTGGCTTGTCAACAGCAGGAATAAGGTAGCAACTCTGAAGAAGAGGATAGGAAGTCATGCCTATAAGAAGAAGTGTGAAGTCGCCCATGATAACGACATGTTTCCCCGGCGGACGAGACGAATTTTTCAATGGTTTCATCAAAATTTGAATTATGCTGTCTGTAAAGAATGCCACAAATTACGTTTTTCTTACTGAAAGGAAATCTCGATCCATAATGCTTGGAAAGCTTCACTAGTAGTCTTTTCTAAAATTTGATAATTAAGCGATTCATTAATAAACATACCTAGTGCACCTCCTGACGCCAAAGGTGTCGGAACGCACTCAAACACATAACCCAGTATTTGGGCAGTACATGTATGCAAATTAGAATTAGTAATTTTTGTTTCTCTGACACCAATAATGTTAAAGTGGAATTCAAGCTCACACAGAAGATGAGATTGTAGGTTTTCGAGGTTACGAGATAGGCTAACAACATTGTTATGAAAGACTGAAAAGGTAGTCTCCAATTCGTCGCAGGATAATTTGT
>JAEMWC010000419.1:392500-412500 GCA_016490735.1 Pachyseris speciosa | reverse complement strand
TATCACGAATGCCGTTCTCTGATTGGCTACGCTACTCGCTATCTATTCTGTGATAGATGGTGAGTAGCGATTGTCAACAAAATGCCGGCTGCTTCTTCGGGTTCTCGAAGTGTCTACAAGGAGGATTTAGATAATTGACTTGTTTAGTTTTGAACGACTAGTAGATTTATACTAAAACAATTAGATTATTCGCTATCGATTTCTATCCGTGATAGCTGATTCGGGCTGCGCCGTCATCAGCTATCACGCGATAGAAATCTCGAGCTCATAATCTAATTGTTAAATATTTCTGGAGTTTATTTCGCGCCGTTTCGAAAACGGTTATTGATTAGTTCATGTGCGTAATAGCGAAGTATGCACTAATAAGAACATTTTCATTCAAATTATGCTGTTTTCCACAATGCATTCGATGATGCTAAGTAAAGACTTTTGTTTTTCTGCTCTCAGATTCATGATCGATGGAATGAAACAGTCAGTTTAAAAGCGAAAACAGTCCATTTGTAGTTTTTGTATTTTTATTTTTCTCCATTTAGCATTAATTACAGAACTATTGATTACAGAGAATGAAGTAAATAGGAAAGGGGCACATCTAGGTAGACTAATATTGTGCCCCTTAGTCAAATTATATATAATGACAGCAAAAAAACTAGATACAAGATAGATATTATACTTGGGGCAGCAGAACAAATGTATATAAAATTATATAATATTAACACTGAGCAGCATAATAAGTTGTCAGTGTACATTTGAATTGTTTTTGTTTTTTGAAGGTTTTTGACGAATACAAAAGGGAATGTTGTTCCTAAAATATTTACCACTTATACTTGGAGAAAATGTTCTCAGTCCATAACTATGTTATGGATCCCGTTTACAGAGGACATGTAATTTTCTTGATCTTCAAAATCGCCAGTTGGCAAATCGATCGATCCGCGTACACGTTTTTTTTTTTTTTTTTTTACAATGCGTAGACAACGTGTTTTGTTTACTGGTACACAGTGGGATTCAATTTGGTTCTGTATTATTTACACAACAATGCTGGTATGCGTGGTAAACATGTTTGCTACGTTTGCATAAACAGTGCATTCAGTACACTAAAGTCGCGTAGTTTAACGGCTGCTGTTAAATTTTGGGAAAAGTGAGCTCTTGGCTAACATTGTTTGTAAGCAACGATGAGCGATAATCTAATCAACAACAAAAGGAAAAAATCTAAAGTTGTATCCTCGCTAAAACATCCCATTGAGATTTCTAACATTTTCAATAGGTATTTCACGTCGGTTGGTCATAACTTGGCAACATAAGTACCGAGTTCATCCCACAGATTCACTGAATATTTGTCACCTAACAACAATTCTAGTTCCTTCTCCTTCTATTCAGTCTCGCCGGATGATATCGAACGTGAGATTTTATCTATTCCTAAAAACAAATCTTATGGTCTCTACTCTTGTCCGATTCGTATTCTATCCAGTGCTAAGCATATTGTGTCTGGCCCTCTCGCAGACATATTTAATATGTCTGTGCAGAAAGGCGTCTTTCCATCCAAATTGAAAGAAGCCAAAGTTATCCCTGTCTATAAAAGCGATGATGAGACGGAACCAGGTAATTATCGACCAATATCACTACTCTCCATTTTGAATCGGATAGTTGAAAAATTAATGTACCATCGTCTAAAATCCTTTCTTGACAAAAACAATATTCTCTCTAAGTCACAGTATGGTTTTCGTGAAAAGCACTCCACACAGCACGCTATTCTTGATACTGTTAACATCATACAAAACAACATGGATTTAAAATTATTCACTTGTGGGATCCTTATTGATTTAAAAAAGGCCTTTGACACCGTCGATCATGCTATTTTGTTACAAAAACTTAATCACTATGGCATCAGGGGCATCATTAATGACTGGTTTTCTTCATACCTCCTAGGCCCATCACAAGTCACTGAAGTCGATTCTTATTTATCTTCAAAAAGTCAGATATCATGTGGTGTTCCCCAAGGCTCCGTGCTAGCGCATTGTTATTCTTGATCTACATCAATGATATTCATGACTCTTCCGATAAATTATCATTCTATCTTAAATTAAATCTTAAATTAAATCTTAAATTAAATCTTAAATCAAATTCTATCTTAAATTAAATCTTAAATTAAATTCTATCTCAAATTAAATCTACACATGGTCAGTGCTTATAGATTAAGATCTTCGATTGCGCCTGTCCTTTCTATTCCGAGAGTCGGGAACTTTTCAGCACTCGGCAGCAACTACTTTTAATAAGCTCCTTGTGGCTATCAGAAACTTAACTGAGTATAACTCCTTTTGTCGTAGTGTGAAGAGACATCTTTCGTGTGGGCAACTTTAAGCAGTGACACAATTATAAATTGTACATATACTATTCTTGATTTTTTTATTTTTATTTATTTATTATTATTATTATTGTTATTATTATTTATTATAACTTTTAGGCAATTTTTTGTTATCATTTATCACTGTAAATATAGACTACTTAGCGTTTTTAACAGAGTTTTTCCTAGGTTTGTTTTAATTGTAATTAACTTTAGTTAAATATTAACGGATGAAGAGCCACCTAGTGGTAATGCTGTTAATAAAGTCATTATTATTATTATTATTATTATTATTATTATTATTATTATTATTATTATTATTATTCTATCTCTTTGCTGATGACACTAACTTGCTGTATGCAGACAAAAACCTGAAATCTCTAAAGGAAACTGTCAATAACGAATTGCTTAAAGTCTCTGAATGGCTAAATGCAAATAAACTAACGCTCAATACTAAGAAGTCAAATTATGTCATTTTCCGTCCTTATCAGCGTAAGCTGGATTATTCGGTTAATATCCAAATGTTTGACAACGGCACCCATACTTTCACTTCTCTTGAAAGCAAGGAACATGTAAAATACCTTGGAATTTTACTGGACGGTAATCTGAACTGGAAATTTCATATAGAATACGTCGCATTAAAAATAAGTAGAATTATTGGAGTCATTGCTCGCCTTAGGCACTTCGTTCCTCTCTGTACTCTTTTAAATACCTATCGTTCCCTGATATTTCCTTACATGTCGTATGGTTTAGCTGCTTGGGGTCAGGCTGCTAAAACCCATTTACAAAAACTCCTTGTACTGCAAAAACGTGTCCTTCGTTTAATGTATTTTTCTGAGCCCAGAGCACACGCCGTGTCTCTGTTGATCACCTCAAATATTCTCCCCATAAACATGCTCTATGTTGAAACTGTTTCTTCTTTAATGTACGACGTCTCACGTTTGTCTGTTCCGTCTAATATGAGTGATCTCTTTACTAAAGTTAATGAAATACATACGCACAAGACCAGGAGCTCCTCCTCATACAACTTTTATATTAAATCTTCGAGTCTGAGCTTAAATCAAAGGTCTTTTGCCAGATTTGGAGCTAAACTCTGGAATTCCTACCGGGACAAATTTCGACAACTCCCTAAAAGTACCTTTAAAAAGCATGTACATGGTTTGCTACTCTCAATAATGGAGGCTGAGGATAATTATGTTGAAACGCCTATCCTTCTGCATAAAATTACAAATTTTACGTAACTTGTGTATACGAAGCATAGTTTTGTTAGACTTTCTTAACCTTCTTATCCGCCTATTTTCGTTTTCATATCATCTTGTTTTCATTCCTTTAATCAGCTAATATTGTTGTAGTTTGTATTGTGATTGTACTGATAATTACTGGTGATTCTTAATGGTTTTAGTTGTTGTGCTTCCTTTGTAATTTATTTTATTTGTTAATGTGATTAGTTGATCGGTTAACTTAACCACGCGGACTGCGTGTTGCTCCGCCCACCGCGATTAGCCTTTGCTATTTGTGGGCGGAGACGGACTGAACCTTTTGTATCTGTTTTTATCTGATTACCTATTTTTGATTTATTTATTTTGTTCTACTTTTATATTATTAGGCTCTACCTGGTAAATACGTTGAATTAAAAAATAGTGAAGATGAAGTCTTCTTAATGGTACCCTAGACTACTTTTTTCTCCAAAATCAATTGTTTCCTATATTCCGCTCGTCAACCTCTCAGAACCTTTTTATTAAAAATTCTAGAATCGACCGAGCAAAAGTGGGAATGGGATACCTGAAAGAATAAAAAAGTTGCCAAAAATAGTTAAGAAAGAAATGAAAAGAGTACTACTTGACATTTTGAAAACTGAAGATAGTTACATTGAAATCAATAAAATAATATTTGATCTAAATAATCATTAGAGAAGACACAATCGCAAGTACCTTTGGTATCTTAGTATCTCAAGCTCTCTTTTTTTTTTTTGTTCAATCTCGCACAAATACACTTGCCTCTGTTTCAATAGACTGGCCTGCCACGATTAGCTAAGCTACCTGTAGGTCAGTCTAAATTGTAATTTTCTATCCATTTTATTTTGAATAAACCTTTTATCAAACTCGTGCAGAAGAAACCACCATCATGCAACTCGTTGCCATGAGTGATGACAAACACAATGATGTTTGAGCCTCTTGTTGTCCCGGCAACAGAACAAGTTTTTGTAAGATGTCTTCAATAGTGGTTCCTCGGTAACAACAAATGAGGAAAAATACTTAGTCAGCGAGGCAAGAAACAATTTTTTACAAATTACCTTTGTATTGATCTATGATATGAACCTAAATTTGTGGACTGCCTCTTGTTATTTGCAGAGAGAAAAATCGTCAAAGTTTCATTTTGACAAAATGGGTATTTCCTGCCTATACCTACCATCAATCTTTCAAATGTTATGAAAGAACAATTAAACAGAAAAGGCTGGTAAAAGTAAAATCATGGAAAATAATTGTTGCCATCTACAAATTCCATGCTAGTTTCAAATTTCAAACCTGCATGGGGTCACGAAAAAAATTGCTGTGGTCAGGTTTTGCCATCTTTTCCAGCAATATCAGCGCAAACGTTTTTGTTACACATGAAGTAAAGGGAAAAATAAAAAACACATGACAGTACACTTCTCCAGCAAATTAATAGCATAACAAACTCTAAAGTACCAATCTATTTTCAGGAACAGGATCCACCACTTGTAAGTTATAAGTACACTAATACCATTTCTAGGAGCGTGTTTAATTACAATCCAACCCTCCATAACGTTAATATCGATGGTTTTAATGGTACATCTTCATCGTGTGACTGCGCGTCGTCTACTTTTTGTTATGAGCCTCACGGCCATGTTATTACTGGAGACCTCTGCATTGTTAAGGACGGAAAATTTAGGCGTCTACTGGAGAGAGGTCCAAAGTGTAGAGAACAGAATATCATCGATTGGAACCTAAACAAGAAGATATTGATGAAAGCGGTAGATGAGTACGCTAAGAGCTGGAGTAAACGTGAAGGTTGTCATGTGTCAACACTAGAACAATGGTCGGAGACAATAAAACTACAACTACAACGTCGTAATTATAGTTCTTGTCACAAGACCTTAGAGGACAGGCATGTCAGGGCATACCTAACGGAACTACAAGATAAGTATGTACTAGTGCCTGCCGATAAAGCTGGCAATAACATTATTTTTGTTTGCAAGCATTACTACCTACATACCCTAATGGAAGAACTTGGCATTAATTCCGGCAGTATTATTAATTCTACATACGAAAGTCAAAATTTCACAGTTGATGATATTATATGGACCCACACCACGATGTTGAAAAACGAATTCCACATCACCTTGACACAGAAATAAAAAAATTTGCCAAAAATATATTGGATACCAAAACTTCACAAGACACCATACAAAGCAAGATTTATTGCAGGTTCGAGTTCATGCACCACTAATAAGATCTCCAAATTGATTACCGAGTGCCTTAAACTAGTCAAGAGTCACTGTACTTCGTACTGCAAGACTATTTTGGAAAGAACTGGTGTTAACTGTATGTGAATTATAAACAATTCGTTGGACGTAATTCGCACATTGGAGGAAAAACAACTTCCGCTCAATCAGATGAGTACTTGGGACTTTTCCACTCTATATACTAGCCTTCCATACGCCAAACTTAAACATCAACTTCATCTGCTCGAAAGAGTTTTTAACAACAGAGGAAAAAGTTTCATAGCAACCAATAATTTCCACACTTTCTGGGCTAATGATAGGAAGTCTACGAAATACACTTATTTCTCATGTAGGGAACTGTGCCTCGCTATTGACTTTCTTATCGACAACATCTACGTTCGCTTCAGAAACTCAGTTTTTCGGCAAGTTATTGGAATACCAATGGGCACTAACAGCGCACCTTTGCTAGCTGATCTGTTCCTTCACACCTTTGAGTATGATTTCAAACTAAGAACATTGAAACGAGATAAAACCATAGCCGTCCAATTAAGCAACACCTTTCGTTACATTGATGATTTATTCAGCGTCAACAATGAGAATTTCTGAAATTACATCAGCTCTATTTACCCGTCGGAACTGGAACTAAAGGACACTACCTTGACATCAAGTGAAGTTTGTTATCTAGACACAAGAATAAGGAATGGTGATAACAACACTCCTGTTCATCTCAGTGTCTACGATAAGAGGGATGATTTCTCATTTCGGATTGCCAATTTTCCTCACATGGACAGCAACATTCCTGCCAATCCGGTCTATGGTGTTTTCATATCTCAGTTAGTGAGATGTGCTAGACTTTGCACATCGAAATTGGATTTTATTGATAGATTTCACCGACTTTCATCACATCTCCTTCACCAAGGCTTCAAATCTACGCTGCTTCGTAAATCGTTAACTAAATTCTTGAAACGCCACGGTGCTATCGTTAAGAAGTATGGTGCTACACTACAGGAGATGAGATTAGCAATCCAGAGATGAGATTATATCCTTTATATTATCCTGACGCCCAAATTTGAGATCTTTGTTGCTTCCATTCATTATATTTTAATGCAAGTGTGCGCGCGCAATTTTCCTGAAGTTGTGCGCGTGCTTGCTTATTTAGTTTACGTGTGCTTAGTTCGTTATTTAGTTCACGTATGCTTAGTTCGTTATTAAACGTACTCCTCTTATTTTACGTTGTTTTCCTTGCTAATATGTATTCTCAATAACTGTGCTCACAGTGTGGGTGGCTCCTCCTAAAATGTTCTGCAATTGGTATAGGATTTGATGGAGCCGAAACCAATTGTGGAATTGCACACATTTTAGGTATCCTACTGATGAACAGTTATTAGATGCAGATATTTTTAGAAGCAACATTTGTTTGCGGTCTGTCACCTTTGAATATATCAGCTCAAAACTAGTGCAAGAATTAAATGAAAATCTTACCTTACCGCAAACGAGCAGTCTGGACAAATCTTTTTTCAACTGAATCCTTTATTCAGAGAGTAAACATTACAAAACAGCTCTTCTGCTTCCAAAATGATGAGGAAGTTTGGGGAAAAAAGGTAGCAAGAGCTCTCTCAGCTCCCTTTTTATCAGCAACCTCAACCAAGCAGCCAAACAGCAAGAATCTGACCCCGTTGCATCCTGGGAAATTCCACATATCTTTGAGCGGGAAAGGCTCCTCCAAAGCAATTTACCATTTTCTTCTAATTCTCAGACCAGGCTTCAATCCTACACCAAAAGTTGTTTGGACACCTTCAGCATTGAAGCCAGTGAAGATTGGAGCCTTCTCAGCCCTCATGACCACAAAACACAGTAATTTAAGGCAATTTGACACATTCCAAGGTAAATTCTGCAAATGATTCGGCCGACCAGAGAGTGAGTTCAAATGAGCCGAGTATAGCCACGTGATCAGCTGTCACGTGACAAGATACATGTATAACAATGCCCAGTCCTCCATCAAATCTTTGGAGAAACAAGAGTTTAAATACCCCCCAAACCCCAACTCACTTTTAGCAAAAAACCTATGATTTCCATACATTTTCTAGGGTACCATACCACCTTAACCCAAAACGGCTTTTCAGGGTCTTGGAAGCTCCTTCTCGGCAGTTGGATTTCCTTTGTGAATGGGAAGAGTCAGACTCACAGCCAGGATGCTAAGACTTAGACGCTGAAAATGCTGTCTCGGATTTTAACAGTCCTGGAGAAAATGATTTATTGCTTGAAGGTCCACCCGCTACCAATGTCGTTGCAGCGAGCAAACCCCACGAGGAAGTTATGGAGGAGAGAAAGGGGAAAAATGCGGTATACAATTCGTTATCGACGAAGAGATTGCTAAAGGAAACAGTGAGTAGATACCAGCCAACACACGAAACACACTGTTAGACTTTTCGTCTATGTTTGTTTGATGGAAGACTAAGTCGAGGGGAATAGGAGCAGGGGAAATATATATTGCATTGTTTTGCTATTGTTCAACAATAGTATCAGTATCAGCTATTGTTTCAGGCCCGCACTCCCCTGTTAAAATCAAAGCCGCCACCAACCTTTTAAACAGTGATAATGATACAATCAAAAACATTTGTTTCCTGCTCCGGAAACATAATAAAAGTTAAAAGTTTTACAAACTCGGAGCTAAAAGTTAAAACTTATGAAATATTTCGTCCGTTTTTTTCAACCGGACTTCATCAGTCAATGATATGAATGTTAAACAGATGAATTTTAAAAAAGGGGTTTTAACGCCTCTTGGGGGTTAGAATTACGAAACCGGCGTTAAACAGAGACAATGGTTACGAATTAGCAGCTATCTATGACACAATTCTAACCACCAAGAGGCGTTAAAACCCCTTTTTTAAAATTCATCTTTTTAACATTCATATCATTGACTGATGAAGTCCGGTTGAAAAAAACGGACGAAATATTTCATAAGTTTTAACTTTTAGCTCCGAGTTTGTAAAACTTTTAACTTTTAGTGATAATGATGTTTTGTTGCTAGTATTTTCGTAAGTTATTCATTCGGACTTTCTGCTTGTTGTAAGTTGGACCGCGTTAGGTTGTGTTTTACCGTTCGCCGTGCTTCAAATTTTTTCAGTTTTGTCATAGATTACGTAAAGTCACCGATAAGGTACGTTTGTATTCAGTCGCTTGTTTCTTGTATGTTTTCTAGCAATTTCATGTTTCTGTCGTCGGTGCTATCTTTTAATTTTTATTTATTATTTTTTATCTTTTCTTTTACAAGAACCGTTCTGGGACGGGGTTGTTTGCCGTTCAGACGCGTGGAATGGTGGCATCATAAATAAAATACAGTGCTGAGATAGCTTGCAGCGACTATATCCTAACTTGGGCATTTTTTTTATCAATTCTGAACTTATATATTGCCCCGGCAGGGTTTTAGCCCAGAGGCCAAAACCCGATGAGGCACTCTAGGAGTCACCGGCTCACCGCGTAAATATATACAATGAATTTCAAAAAAGAAAGAAATGTGTTTGTACTATGGGAAGCGTTCCCGATTGCAAAAAATTGTTTTGGGATCACTTCTCCAGGAGCTTAGAAACCAGGCTCAATTCAGTAACCAAGCCTCCTGGTGGTTTTCACATTCCTCGCCCAGACCCCCCGACGGGTTAAGTTACAATAGCAGGGGGACCGGGAAGGGAACACTTTTTTTTTTGGACAGTTCGCGGGGAAAAATATGGAAGTTATCTATTAACTTTTTTGTAATTTTCGCGGGAAAGAATATCATCTTCACGCGCCGCGCTCAGTTGATATACGAATCTCTTGCCTTTTGCGGTACACTTTCTTCGTTAATTCGTACACACTGCTACAAGTCACTACCGAAATGGATCCAAAAGGAATTTTGAACCTGGGAAATACTTGCTTTTTGAACAGCGTCTTACCAGCTCTGCTCTCAGTGACATGTTTTTTTCGGAGGACTCGCTAGATTACTTCACAATCGCAAGAAGTGCACCTTATCGAGAACTGGTCTGGAAAATATTCCTTGTTTTTTTTTTTTTTTTTTTTTTTTTTTTTTTAAGCAAGTCAGATGACTTAACAGGGCCGTAGCTAGTATGAGGCGCACCGAGGCACTTGCCTCGGCAAAAATGCTGAATTTACGGTATATTTTTGTCCCTTAGTTTTTTTTTTTGGTACTAAAATATAAACAGGCTCTCTAGTTTCACAGTGGCGTGAGCATTTCCTTGAGGTCCCTGTACTGAAGCGCGTACACATTGAAAAATAATAAATGAATATTAAAGAGGTGTTTCTTCCCTTTTTACCGGCATTGCCTCGGTAACAATTTTCGTCTGGCTACGGCCCAGCAGAACAATAACATTTAGATCGGTCTACACGAAATAAAACTGCTAGCAAGTAGACAACCTCAGCCTTTCGCTGAACTAAGCACTTACACACTAATGAACCACAAAATTCGAAGCAGCGTAATTATAATCCGCTTATAATTTTACAACTTGATAATCGCGTTACAACGTCATACTTAGTAAGCTGTGACCTTTTTAAGTAGTTAGGAACGAAAAGTATCTGAAATAAACCATCCAACCTTTTCTGTGTTAATATCCCTGGAAGCTTTCCACGTTTTAGTTTTGTTCTCGATTATGTTTGGACGCCGTTGGGTTTTCCATCTATCCGAAGAGTGCGTGTATGAGTGCTTTAGGTAGAAAAGAGGAAATATAACATACCTAATAATTTTTGTCACCTCCCAAAAAGAATATGTTTTGGGAGATTTTTTATGTATTACAATTTAATGGCAATTAATTACGACAGTACAAGTGATAAAAAAAGGCCGTGCGGAGTTGCAGCGACCTCATATAAAAGGAAATCACCTTAATCAAATCAGCTAGCAATAAAAATCTTATTTACATTTCGATAAAAATTCACAACTTTAGATTTTAAAATATGCACACTAGAAGCAGAGGGGGTCTCAAAAGGCAGAATGATCCATCTATCGACTGTCCTATGAAAGTGGGGAATTGGTAATTTCTGTTATGAATTATCCCTTTTTCATGACAGTACATCCTGTGCTCATCAATGATCAGTCTTCGCTCACACAATTGAAAATCATTTGTGCACCGGGCCTTGCATTTAAGAAATGTCAATTATGGTATATTCCACAAATTATTCTTATTATATTCAGACGTGCTTGCTATGTGGCACCCTTAACTTTCTGAATCTGTACAAGACTGACCTGGCACAGTTCGACCAGGAATTTTGTAGAGTACTTGGACACACTGCAAACCAGTACCAGACTCAGCATTTAATTCCTGCTAGCTGTAACCGTTCCTTTGTAAGATCATTTTTCTTTGAGCTTAGGAGTGAAGTAATGCGCTCATCTTGCAGCAGCATTACTTCTAATACTACAATGGAAACAATTCTGCCTCTACATATCACAAAGGTATGAGGCAATTACTGCATTTGATATTATTTGTTGTAATTAACACTACAAAAAAGAAAAACTGCACTGAACTAAAAACAGTGACAAGGAAACCAGAATCGCCTATGACAATATCGCTATGGATAAAATAAATACATTAACACAAACCTGTAGACGGCATAACTAATTTCAGGATTGTTGTCCCTGAAATTTTTTTATTTATACAAATGAAGTAATTTTACAGGCCAAACTGATAAGTCTAATAAGCTCTTCCTCCAATCTTTTTCCTTTTTGGGTTTAAGATGAGATATGCAAAAACTGGATGGATGGATGGATGGATGGATGGATGGATGAATGAATGAAAGGAACAATGTCTCAAGCTCTAAGAAGCCCATCCTATGAGGCTTTACTCTTTGAACATCACCACTCGCATTAGCTAACATACGTGTATTGAAGTCGCATGTAAGACAATGAAAAATGACAAACTCGAAGATAGATGCAAAACAAAAATTTGCCAAAACAAGGTGTTGGCCTAGAATGACTTCCCACGTGACATTCACATGTAGCCCTCCCCTGTACATGTAGCCCTCCCTTCTTTCCATACTGCATTTCACCTGAACAAGCCCCAGTCGCCACTACTCGCATGCCGTAGAAATATTTCATTTCCAGCTGTTTTGTATCTCCTGAAATGACTGAAATTCCTTTTTAAGGTTGCACTGTACAAAGCTTCTTGAAGGACTATTCCCACCCAGTGGAACTGGAATCATCTTATTATTGTAGCAGGTAACAAATTCAATATTGCTAAAATCTAATCACCAAACAAAGATTGCAACTTGTTCAAAAACATCACCGGTGCTTTAAAAAAATAATCCAGCATTGGATACTGTTAGGATTACTTGACAATGTAAACCATGATGCACAAAGCAGTGCATCAGTGCGAGTTATCATGCATGGTGGATGAAGAGAAGCCTGATAACAGCTCATAAGGTTAATGTTTCTCTTTATTAATTGATTTGGCTTCACTTATACAAATACACATTTTTGAACAAAAAATTCATGAGTCATATAGCAGTAACATTTTTAAACATGTATTCAAACATGTCAGTTACATGCAGTCTGTGCAAAAAAAATACAATAAAACATACCGGCTGGGAGGCTGCTAGTAACCACAAGACACAGAAACAACAATACATTTAATGTGCTATGCCATTACTGTCTTGCCACTTGAAAACAATAATACCCCACCTCTGCCAGGTCATGTCTATAGTGTACCTAAAAATGAATGAAACAATTCAGTTATGCATGTTTTACATTGTTCTCTCATCAGTTGCTCCAAAAGTACTCATGCATGGAAGAGGCTCCTCACATGCCAAGCACCTCCATCATTTTGCATTCAAATCGTACGATTTCAAAATGATGGGCAAAAACTTGGTAACTTGATAGATTACAAGGAGACAGTGTTATTTCCAGAACACCACAACTCTTCAGATAAAGGAACCACAGTCACTGATGTCCCTTATCAACTGAAAGCTGTCGTTGTGCATGAGGGTACCAAGATCTCCTCTGGTCATTACATTTCTTTACTTCAAAAGAGGAGAAAGGTGGTATTTTTCAAGTGATGCTAAAATTCGACAGTCTTCAGTTCTTGACGCTACAAGCCAGGAAGCATATCTCCTTTTCTACGAAAAAAATGAGGTTGCAGACGTGCAAGAGGTTAGACCTGTTTCTGCGATGCCTGTTAATTCAAAGGTGAACAAATGTCAACCCCGGATGCCCCACAAGTCCCCAAAAGGGAAGATGTTTCCTGTCAAGGCTTTTATTCCACCTGGTTACTACACATTAAAGGCTGGAAAACCGGGAGACAGCTACTGGAGGTGTACCCTCGAAATATTGCACCCTGAACACAGCAACCATTCGCAAAGCAGAGGGGATTGCCATGGCTGGGGTTCAGATCCCAGTGCATCCTAGAGCTAAACCATGGGAACCAAGTGATATTGAAAAGCTCCTTCCAGCTAAGCACATGATAAGTGAAGGCAAACTTTCTAATTTTGTAATGGACTATCTTTTCTTACTGATAGAAAAGCAGTCTCAAGTCAATAACAAGAGAGTTTTTACTGTCAACTCCGACGTTTACAACAACATGACACACTTCTCAATGAATATGTTCTTGAAGCGTAAGTATGACTCACTTTACAAGAATTTTCCAACAGCAGACATAATTCTGTCCTGTACTGCACGGAGACCATTGGTGCCTGGTTGCCATTGAGTTGAAGGAAAAGAGAATGGTCTACATGGACTCTCTGTTCAATGGTGCTGGTGCACAAACTGCATTTGCAAGGTTTGCTAATTTTCTAGAGTGTGTATTTGTCAGCCAAAGCAAAGAATTACACTGGAAAGAGTGACAGTATTACATCATTCCATCAACTGAAATTGAACAGCAAACCAATGCAGTTGACTGTGGTGTCTTTGTTATCAAATGGACACAACATATAGCTGAGGGGCGACCACTAGACTTTTCCCAAGAGCAAATTAATGACTTCAGGTATTCACTGATCTTAGACATCGCCAAAGGTGATGGCTCTCTTTCCAACTTGGTCACAGAATCTGTTCAAGCAAGTGATGATCGAGCATCCCCCTCAGTGGCATCTTCAAGTCTCTCTGATGATGATGTAAAGGCCACCAACTCATCTTGTGCAAATATGAAAGGCAAAGCACAAAAGCTGCAATATCAATCAGACTCAGATTCTGACTTTGAATCTCCAAAGAAACGAAAGAAAAGAGAGCCTTGTATACAGCAATCAAGTTCACATATTTCAAATGGCTCCTCCTGTAAGACACCTACACACAGTAGTGATGACCACACATATGCTAAGGATTCTAATGAGGCTGACTTTCAGACCAGTGGGGACGAGATTCCAGAGTGTGCGCGTAAAATATTACCATCTGGTTATCAGTACAAATGCCATGCATTCAGAGACATTCCCATGGATAACTTTACAGGTGCACCTCAAGACAATTTTTATGTGAAATTATCTGTAAGTAACATCACAACTAAGGAAGATGTTGATCACTGGCTGCAGCAATTTACAGCTTCTTCAAACATAAAATATAATACACAAGGTGGTTACAAACGAAAGCGAGTTAAAGTCATTTATGCACGGTGGTATATTTGTCAATGCAAACGCAAAAAATTGGCAAAAAAACAAGTCGCAGGGAAAGAGGCTGCAATGAAGAGAAAACAAAAAAGGCATGGGACACACCAGGATAACAGTGGTGAGGGAGGGTGTAACTTACACTTATTATCAAAAGCAAGGGAGAAGAAGAGAGATTGTGACAGCAAAATGGCCATAAGAATCAACACAAACAAAAAAGTCCTCATCTATGTGAAATAGAACTTTGGTGGAACCACAATCGCAGTGTGGATTGCTTTCATTTAACTTCATTTTGCCCTATTTTGCCAGCAACAAAAGACAAATTTTATACTTACTTTGAAGAGGGCATGAGTGCCTCAGAAGCATTTCATTATCATGAAACACAATTGATGAAGGATCCAGTAACTCTGATGCTACTGGCTGACTGCAAAATGTGCCCTTCTCTGCGTGATGTAAACATTTTCCATGAGAAATGGTTGATTGAAAAGAAGGGACCCTCCAATGGATCTGCAATGTTTGATTGCCTTGAGAAAACCGTCGAGGACTATAACAGCAAAAATGCGGATGTGGGAGGCAAATGTTTCTTGCAAAGGGTGCAAGGGATTGGTGCTGATCAACAGCATTTGATATTATCTATATGCACCCCTCATGTCACGTGTACACACAACTAGACAAGCTGGAGAGATGGCATTTATGGATTCATCAGAAAGCCTTGATCGCTACAATAACCCAGTTTTCTTCATGTGTACGCATCATCCAAGTGGAGCACTACCTCTTGCAATCTGGGTAACTTCAAGTCAGTCACAATCATGTCTGGAAAGTTGCCTAGAACAACTGAAAGCAATTCTCCAAGTCATGCTTTTGGAGGCAAATGTCCTCAAAAAGGACCTAACATTTTCATGTCAGATGATGACACTGGACAGAGACAAGCTCTAAGGGAGCACTGGAAACAGGCAACACTGCTGTTGTGCATTTTCTACTTCTTGCAAGCAACATGGAGGTGGCTTGTGGACTCCAAGCACTCCATTTTAAAGGATGACAGACAGCATCTCCTGTCCATAATGCAAGACCTTGTGTTTGCAAAGACACAAAATGAATTTGATGAAATTGTGCAGCTTTTTTCTTCAGACACTCTTTACAGAAATATCCTCTCTATCAGGAATACTTGAACAAAGCTATAGATAGAAGGAAGGAAGAGATCTTATTACGAGAGGCAATAACACAGACAACTACACAGAATCATTGATCTTTGTTTTTAAATGTGTTGTTCTAAGAAGAATGAGAGCTTACAACCTTATTGAGCTATTTCAGTTCATCACAGAAGACCTGGAAATGTACTTTCAACGAAAGCTTCTCTCCTTGACTTTTGCTAAGCCACAAAATCTACACCTTGCAGCACGTTGTTTTGGGAGAACTGCGAGCTCTGTTAGCCAAATTAACATAACTACAGATGAAAACAATCCATGCGTATTCCATGTGCCAAGCAGAGATGACAACAGTAACATCACATACATTGTTTACTGTGTGTTAGGAACCTGTACATGCGAGCAGGGAATGAATGGCAATGCCTGCCCACACCAAGCAGCTGTGGCATTGAAATTTGGAATAAACAACATAAATTTCATTCCTCAAACAGAAAAGGAGAGATTCAACCTTGCTATTCTTGCTGTTTGAAGCAACAACAATTTCAGTGTCACACAGTTTGTAGTTCTCCACCAAAAGGAAATTGAAAGCAACCCTCGTTTCTCTCAAGAACAAGAAAAGGATCATGAACACCAAATTTCACTACTTATGTCTGGGTCACCAGAAAGCGATACCAAGTATTCAACTAATGACAGCAGTATCAATGCAGGTACACAAGCAAATTTGCCCAATGAAGAATTATCACTTGAGCAGATCATTAAGCTGCATCAGCAAGTCTCTCAAGATATTGAAAACAAGCTCCGAACAAGTGACACCAACTTTCGCCTCTGAAGTGTAAGAACACACAAGATGGCGGACGTACTGAACACACTTTAATATCATGTGCATGCGCCAGGAATAGACCGCTGGCGAAGTATAACGAATGCTACATCCCCCTTTTTTTAAGAATGTTACAAAGAAACCACAGAAAAAAAAACTAAACAAACTGAGCTGTGATCAAGCAAAACTATCCTTAACATGTAAACTGGACAAACAAAGTCAACACTCTCTCTAGTATTTCACATAGTCCTTAAATCTTGCAGGCTCTCGGATTGTCCTACCAGACCGAGTGGTAGTAGTCGCAGATGTTTCAACTGGTTGTGTTGTAGGATGCTCAGGGGCAGCTGAAACATCAGTTGGCTCTGATCCTGTTTCCATTAGGTCATCATAAGTTGTGACATCTTGTGCTTGTGACTCTCCTGTCTTTAACAGATGCCGACGATTTCTTCGGTACTCTCCATGCTCGGTTTTCACCTTATAGGATCTAGGTGAAGGGCGAACTTGTGTGACTCTGGCTGGTTTCCACTTACGGCCTTCCTTTACTCTCACGACCTCACCTTCCGTCAGAGGCGGCAGTTCTTTAGCTGTCCGGTCATGCTGCATTTTCTGCTTTCGTTGTCTTTCCTTCAGTTTCGGGAGCACCTCTTCAGGGTCATACAGCTGAGGTTTCAGCATATCCTCAGTTACAGGGATAGAGGCTCTAAGGCGTCTACCCATTAGCATCTGAGCTGGTGACAAATTTACTCCTTCGATTGGTGTATTTCTGTATGAGAGGAGGGCTTTGTATGGGTCATCAGCCTTCTCCAGCACTGCCTTGAGGGTTTGGACTGTTCTCTCCGACTGACCATTCGACTGCGGGTAGCCAGGACTTGACGTAACATGATCAAAACACCAATCTTGTGAAAACTTCTTGAATTGAGCTGAACTGTAACATGGACCGTTGTCAGGCATGACAACGGATGGGACACCATATCTTGCAAACTGGGACTTAAGGGCAGTGATAATTGCAGTGCTGGTCATGGAGTTAAGCAAAGTCAGTTCTGGCCACTTCGAATAATAATCAATGCTTACGAGGTAGTTCCGCCATTCTTGTGCAGGAGGTCTGTGCCAACCTTAGCCCAAGGCAGAGGTGGAATCTCGTGTGACTTAAGCGGTTCAGACTGCTGACTTGGCCGATTCTCTAGACACACCGGACACTTGCTGATTTTCTCAGCTATTTCCGTGGCCATGCCTGGCCAGAACAAGACATCACGTGCTTTCATTAGAGTCTCATTTACACCCAGGTGTCCATCATGTAATTTCTGAAGCATCTCTTAGACGTTTAGGTATGAATATCTTCTGGCCCTTCAAGACCAACCCATGGCCTACGGTGAGCTTATCTCGGTAATTCCAGAACTCCTGTAGCTTCACTGGAACCTGACCTCTTGACTCAGGCCAACCAGACAAGATTACCTTTTGCAGCTCAGGAAGGATCTCGTCTTCTTTGGTTTCTTCCACGAACCTGGCCAACTGTGAGTCTGAGATCATATGTGCTACTAAGTTTATGTCTAACTGTTCATCATTCGTCAGCTGCTCCTCCAGATGGGCTCGAGACAGAGCATCAGCTAAATGGAGACTTGTACCACGCTTATAGACCAGGTTGATTTGTGGGTAACGTTGGAGTTGAACCAGCATCCTTTGCAGGCGCAATGGTGATGCATGTAAAGGCTTCTTAATGATCGACTCTAACGGCTTATGATCCGTTTCTATGGTGACGTTGCGACCCACGATATACTCTCAGTTGGGTATCATGTTCCTCCTTGTTGCGCCCATAAGTGATTATGTCATACATGATAACTTTCACACCCGGGAGCCCTTCAAACACTTGCTGCATTCTTCGTTGGTATACCTCTGGGGCAGACTTGATACCCACTGGCATCCTCAAATACCGATACTTCCCAAATAGGGTGTTAAAGGTCAGAAGTCTGCTACTCTCCTCATCCAACTGAATTTGGTAGAAAGCCTTTTCAGCATCCAAGGTTGAAATCAATGTGGCTCCTGCACAACTGGCTGTGATATCTTCCACTAGTGGCAGTGGAAAATGTTCCCGTTTTATAGCATTGTTAAGATCCCTTGGATCAAGGAACACCCGAATAGACCCATCCGGTTTATCAACACACACAAGGCTGTTCACCCAATCCGCAGGTTCATTTAAGGGCACTTTCTCAATGATACCAACATTTTCCATGCGGTCTAGCTCTTTCTTTAGTGGGTCTCGTTTTGAGTGCGGAACTCTTCTCGGTGGGTGGATGACAGGTAGGACAGAGGGGTCAATACTGACTGGTATTTTACAGGCTGGCAGTCCAGCCCCTGGAATACTTCTGGAAACTCATCCAAGATACTTTTGCTTTCGATAGTATTTATGCGTTGTATAAGACCCATCTGCTCACAAGATGCCCGACCAAGGAGTGGCATATAACTGCCATCTACCCCTTGAAATATGGCTTTATGCTTCTGCCCACGCACCCAACATGTCAACTCGCACTTCCCCACTGGTTTTATGCAAGTCTTCGAGTAACTTTCTAGTCTTGCTGAGGAAGACATTAAAGGCATGGTTGTAATTTGGTCATACACAGTTTTTGGCAAAACATTGCACTGGGCACTAGTGTCTAGCTTAAACACCTCTTGAACATTGCCAAAGTCAGCTGTTTCAACCCAGTCTTGGTTTCCTGAGTTGACGGTACCAATAAACATAGTCTCATGGTCAGAGTCATAATCATCAACTGTATTTACCTGTTTCTTTTGTCCTCCAGACGTTCGACACATTCTTGCAAAAATGATTCATCCTCTTGCACTTGTGGCATTGTCGTCCAACAGCAGGGCATAAATCTTTCCCATGCAAAATACCACAGTTCCTACACACCATCCCACCTTGATGTTTACGAGCTGAACCGTCCACTGAATCCACCTTTTCGACTTTCCTGCTCTCATCCTTTAAACTCTTCATGTGCTGTTTACTTGTTTCGGCGATACGAGCTGCTTGTAATGTTCTCTCCAGATTCTGACCCCTTTCCATCAGTCGTTCCTTCGAACTCGGGTCTTTGAGGCCCAGAACTAACATAGACGTTATCCAGGATTCTTCTTTATCGCCGAGATCACTATTCTTGGCTAGCGTTTTCAGTGCGCTGCAAAATTCGTCGAATGTCTCGCCTTCTTGTTGTTTACGTTCAATAAACAGATGGCGATTAAAGTGCCTTGATGTCAACGGCGCAAAATAAGCCTTGAATTTCTCCTCCACCGCCGTTATTTTCTCACGATCACCTTCGTCTTTCCACACGAAGTTTGAATAGACTTCCACGCATTCTTTTCCAAGCACATGGAGTAACGTGGCGACTTGAATTTTCTCATCCTTTTTATCGAGGCCAGTTGCCACTTTGTACAACTCCCAGGACATCTTCCATCACCGCCATGCCTCGGCCTTATTCGTCGCCGCACTTCAGGCGGTTTTGGGTGCTCCATCCGGCTTCTGACACCATGAAGTGTAAGAACACAACATACACAAGATGGCGGACGTACTGAAAACACTTTAATATCATGCGCATGCGCCAGGAATACACCGCTGGCGAAGTATGACGAATGCTACAGCCTCTGCTACTTTAAATACCTGACTTTGTATAGGACAGTAATTTC
>JAEMWC010000419.1:292500-387500 GCA_016490735.1 Pachyseris speciosa | reverse complement strand
ACGTGGCCCAAAGCTAACCTAATGAAATTAAATCAAATACTTGTCTCTTACAAGTCACCCCTGCTTTAAGATTGACACTAAAAATAAAGAAGTAAAATTGAAATACAATCCAAAGCTAACCTAATTAAATTACATACTTGTCACTCACAAGCTACATCTGATTTAAAATTGACACAAATAATGTAATAGATAGGACTTAAAACTGCTTAAAGAAGGTGCATGCATGATGTTCGATGGAACACCATTCCAGTCTGGTATGTAGCGATTATAAAAAGAAAAGCTGAAGGCCATATATATCTTTAGCCAGGCCAAGCCTAGAATCGGAGTTTCACACTCTCACCGAGCGACTTCGCATGGCTTTATTTCGGCCAGTTTAATTTGTGTCCAAAACAATTGAGCAGCAGCAGGGAAAACGAAGAGTTTTCGATAGCAAACGTTTGCAAAAAAAATACAGACATTCGTGAGTCCTAACTACTTTCAGATGAAAGCGTAACAGAATTCAAAGCGGATAAAAAAAAAGCCACAAGCGAACAAAGTACGATGCGAGTGTTTTGCTGGAAGGAGAAGGTGGAGAAATTAAACAAGACTAGCTTGTAATAAAAATAGCTTGTACTGATTAATCTAGAAAAATCGGTATTTATTTTGACATAAATGCCCGTAGAAAAGACAATAAAGAGTAAAAACTGATCGTTAAGAGCAGTCAACAGGAATTGACCGCGGTTCAGAAACAACAGAACAACAAATACAAGTATTACAAGTTAACAAAGCACAATACGAATAATAGATTCTTGGAGAAGGTGGACAAATTAGACAAGTAACAAAAATTGCTTAGCAATTTTGACATAAATGTCCGTCGAGAAGACAAAAAAGAGGTCCACACCTGATCGTTTAGAGCAGTCAACAGGAATCACTGAGGCAGCAATCACTCGGAACGCGACAGAGCTGAATAATAGCGCCATTTCCCACAAAATCTTTCCTTCGCTGACACAAAACGCTAAAGAGCTATTAGAGTTTTACTGGTACTTCCCATGTCTTCCGAAGAACCGTCTTCAATTAATGATTCTCAGTGGCAAAGCGTCATCCAGTTAACGAAGAAAGCGCTTGCCAAACCACACCAGCATTTCTCTCGCAGACCCGTCCACTATAAAATTATCAAAGCCAGCCCAGCCAGTCAACCCATTTCGGTGTTTTTAACATCCAAACGCTGATTCTTACCGGTTCAAACAAATTAAGACGACATGCTTATAGACGGCGAAACTTAATATTGTTGTTTACAGGCCGCTTTCGACGAAGATCTCTAAAACGTTTTTCAAATTTTGACAACTTTATGTCAGATTTTGAGACGTACACATGCACATGCATTTGATCGGCTTTTTTTTTACTCGAGCTTTAATGCTTAATTTTACGAGGACTCATTGTGATAACGTGTCATTAAGTTAAGGGCAAAAGTTTCTTAACGCTGTTGAGGTACCAAGGTCGAAAAACAGTCAGCCAAGCCGAGTAAAAACACTCGTTCGCTTGCAAAGAAAACAACGTAACAAAAAAAAAAAAAACAATTCAACTACTTCTTTGCGTCCAAAACGAGTACAGATGATTGTTATTTATATCCATTCGAGAGAAAAATACAAGTTTCATTCCTGAATAAAAGTAACAACGATTAAACCAAATGTTAAGCTTCTATTTATTTAATTTACCTCACTGTCCTGCGCTGTGTTGTAGAGGTTTCTACCACTTGAAAATACGTAAGCTTCAGTAAAGTAAAAACAAGCATCCGCAAAAATAGCAAACGGTTTGTCCAAAGAAAGAGCTTTTTCCACAGAGTTTGAGCTACTCGTTCCTCTCATTAACACAGGTGAACTGTTAAGTGACCTTTCTTTGTGAGATGCAAGATGCCGCGGTAAAGTGAAAGCCCTTGAAGCGTTGAATTATACTCTTTTCAACCGCACAATCGATCCAAGTTTGAAGCTTTTCTTGAGAAAAATCGCTCTTCCTTTCATCACTTGAAAATTCACGTTCCAGAGTATCTTTTGACAAGTTCTTGATTTTTATGCTTTTTACGCGAATTTAAAGACAAGCTTCGATCGAAGAAGATGAAGTTGTTTTGCTCAAAATGAAGAAACCAAGTGAATGTGAAATTACGAGCCGCAGCAAGCGCTCGAAAAATTAAGCCTCGATTTGGTTTAGGTGTCCCACTCCTGGCTTGAGCCTGCGATCAAATCGAAAGCAAGTACCTGGTCAGCGGTCAACTTAAAAAAAAACACCTGACCTCGATGAGGTCTCAACTTGAGCCCGTGATATGGTCACGTGACACTGGTCAGCGGATACCTTGTTTTGACAGGTGTCAATTGGCTATAAGATAGATGTCCAGTATCAAAGATGTACGCTGGGTGTAAACTGTAAACTAGCTGGTCAGCAGCTGGGCCAGGTGGAGTATGGCCGCCAATTTGGATTATTATGATTATTATTAGGATATTATTAGTTATTGGGCAACATCACCGTCGTCGTCGTCGTCGTGCGCGCCTACGAGCAATACCGCTAGCCATTTTTACCATGAGAAAAGCAGTTGACGGGTTTCTATAGGTATGGTGCTGCGCTTGGCGGCCCTTCGGGCCGCCGGAGCTCCGCTTTAAAAAACTACTTCGGGCCGCAATCAACTAACCAAGCTAGTTCTTCCAGAGTAGAAAGTCAGATCGCTGAACTCGCAAGAAGTCCAAGTATTCCGCGCAGAAAACGTAGACGAGCGTACATCATTGCAATTGACTCTGATGAAGACTGAACTTTCTCACTACCTTATACTGCATGTACAGTAGTTTTCTCGTTCATTTCGGATGAAGTTTAAGCTTAAATCCGAACATTTTTTTGTGAAACTCGATCCATCATTTCTCGCCAACGAGGTCTTCTTTGCATTGTTGGAAAAAATAATCGTATGATTTTTTAAATCCTTATTTGGGTATGTTGAGCAGTAGCTGTCATGCCGTGTCAGTTGTCACAATCTTCGCACTTTGTAAAATAGCAACCATTTCCGGTTTCAGCTTCTGTAGGACATTTTGTACAGTATTTTTACCCTTTGGAAAGTTGACGTTAATATTAATAAGAAGAGTATATGCCCTTATCATCGCGCTCTCTAAAATAGCAACCATTTCCGGTTTCAGCTTCCTTGCGTTCGAACCGTTTTAGAACCGTTTTTTAGAAAGTTGACCTTAAGCTTATTATGTATCAATAAGAAGCGTATGTGCTCTTATATTAAATATTTGATTATTAAATGTTTTGATTCTCGCATTTTGTTATTCACACAATTAATTGGTAATCGGACTTCGTGTCGTACAATTCAGGGGTAATCGTGCTCGTGATTTCAAATCAGCCTCGCGCCACGCGCTCTGCCGATTTGAAATCACTCGCCCGATTACTCCCTGAATTGTACTCCACTCAGTCCTATTACCATTACTTATTATTATTATTATTATTATTATTATTATTATTATTATTATATCCCAATAATTATTATTATTGTTATCACTTTAGTTTCATTTCAGTAGCTTGCCTAGAATTATAGAATATATTATATCCCAATAATTATTATTATTGTTATCACTTTAGTTTCATTTCAGTAGCTTGCCTAGAATTATATATAGCTTTGTTAATAGACAACTTTCATGGT
The DNA here is from genome assembly GCA_016490735.1 of Pachyseris speciosa. Classification (NCBI taxonomy): domain Eukaryota; kingdom Metazoa; phylum Cnidaria; class Anthozoa; order Scleractinia; family Pachyseridae; genus Pachyseris; species Pachyseris speciosa. Next base: position 383,842 of record JAEMWC010000419.1, on the reverse strand, counting down.
GGCATCATCTGACTACAACTACCAGAATTCAGTTTGTTTTTCTTTTCTTATTTAAATTTTGTAATCCCAGCTGGTTAAAAATAACGCTAGCTCTAATTAGCATAAAAAAAGTAAAAACAGGCAGATTCTGGCAGTTGTAGTCAAATGGCATATTCATGCAAATGACTGTCCTATTGTGGGCTACTAATTAATTAAGGTCTTTTAAAAAATTTTTACAAATTAAGTTATTGTCATGGTTGTTGCTATTCCATTGGCTTAGAAACAAACAAGCCAAAAAAAGGTGGTTTGTTTGGTGGGTAATAAAAAGTAGTCCTGTATTCTGCAGTTTTAAGCCACGGAGTGAAATTCTGTCCCTTAAAATCCAGAGTTCCCGCAAAATGTGACAAAGACTTAAAAGTGCAAGTGTAGACTACTTCGGAGGACTAAGGGCCTGTTCACATGGAGGTGGGGGACCCCAGGCAGGTGAGGTCCCCTACCTACCCGTGGTCCAAAAAAGCTAGCCTTCACATGCAACCCCGGGGCGCTGGGGTGAGGTTTTCACATGATGTCATCAAAAACTAAAACTCAAAAGTAAACAGATTTTTTCATTTTTATATTCATCATGTAAAAGACATATTAGAGATGTGTCTGCTTCCTCGTTTTCAGCTCGGTACCTTGCTTTGTTTTGAAAATAGAGCAGTTTGAATTTTATAGTTTTTCACAGTGTGTGATATATCAGATTTCTGCCCACAAGCGTATCACGTAAATGAAAACATCGATTCACCGTGTGTTTTTAAGGTTTTAAAAGCCAATATGACAACAGAACCGTCTATGTGAAAGTTTGCTTGCTCAACAGAGCGAAGAAAGCCTTTGAGATAGCTTAAGAAAGTTCCAGATGTTTTTCACTCGTTTCCGGTCACCATGTTGGAGCTCATCAATAAGTTTGAGTGGTACATTTTGACGAATAACTCGAATACGGGACGTTGCACAGCCATGAAGCTTGGGCATATTGTTTATTTATTACTCTTCTACAATATCTCGATTTCTTCACTTTATCTATTGAATGGTTGACGATTTTATGTTTTTTTTTTTTACTTGCGTGACTTACGCGTGACTGAAAACATCCTCGGAGACCCAGGGGCAGAGAGTCGGGTTGGGACGAAGATTCAGGACGAGCGAAAGTTTACAAGACGGACAGGAGAGCCCCTGGGAACATTTCTTTATCGGACTCGTTCCAGAAGCCATTGAAATACAGCTTCCTGATTGGGCGGAAAATTTCTGGCATGGCATTTTTTTCTGCCCAATCGTTGCCCAATCGGCGATCAGCTTATATATCGCACACCTTTCGTGACTTCTTATACCGATGGTCAAACGTCCAATCTGCTGTCAGCCATATTTTCGATCGCTGTATCGACACTGCGAGGAAAGTTATGGTGGAATGGGGCCCACAAAACCCAGATATCAACAAATTTAACTTCTACTCAAGCAAAAATCACTTGTAAGGAACTAGAAAAATCAAGATGAAGACCGATCGCAGGTATCGTAAACTTCACGGGAAGAACTGTTGACAACTCGGCCACAATTGTTGTTGTTTGGTATGAGTTTTTGTTTTTCTCTGGTATACTCACAGGGAGTGGGCCGCTCCTGAAACTTTTCGGGGCGATGGAATTTCTGTTGCACAGGCCAGGCAAGTTTACCGATCGGGCGAGTGAAACGCAGCCGTTGAATTTTGTTTTACTCACGAAATCGAACAGTCCACTGCTTACAATCGACTCGAAGTAGCGTCTCAGCTCAGCCCAGCTCAATTTCGAGAGAGACCTTGAAATGGCCTTAGAAAATCCAGTTTAAAATAATTTACCCGTAGTCGTGGTTGTCTCTCCATCTACTTATATTATGACAATCATGAAAGACCAGGTTAAGTCGTTAAGGTCATTGGGCTTGAAGGCTGCTTTTGAACAAGTACGGAGGCCGAAATCACAAACCAATTTATCAAATCAAAATCAGTTTCCCAATACTCTGACATTGTCTTGCATACAGATGCCATTTTGACGTTGATGTGAGTTCAAATTATGCTTTTGAAATAGGTGATTACCTTGGCTATAGAGTAAGACTCGAATATGAACTACTCCAGTGTTTTGGAGGGAAAGGAATGGAAAATGGCATTTATTATGTTAAGATGAAAACAGATTTTTACAAAACTCATCACTCTTACGAGAGTTAGCTAATTTTTGAGACCTTAGCAGGTTTGTGGCAGATGTTTTGCATGGTAATTAGGGTACGGTATTGACCTGATACCTTTGGTAGCATTACAGGGCTTTCATAGCTCCCAAGAATTAGGCAGTGTGATATGGTATTGCTGAACATCTTGTGCAGTGCACTTACTATGATTAGCCTATTATAAGTGTTTCAGTGAATGGTGATGGTAAACTGACTTGTGTTTTGGGAAATTGTTTGTGTTTTGAGAAACTGTTTTGTGTTATGGGAAACTGATTTTTGTTTTGGCAAATTGATTTGTGATTGACCCTTTTGGGCCGCTGTAGAAAAGCAAAGTGAAAGATCAACAGATAACAGATGGACAATTAAATTTTAAGAATAATTTTAAATTTTTTTGTACCCCCTCTGAAACTGAGGGTGTAATTTCTTCTTGGGTATACTCATTGGAAATTTCATTTAGTTAGGTAGGCTTCTCCTGAAGTGCTGGCAGCTGGCTGAAAAGTGGCTTTTTTACATTTTGAGCCACCTGCTTTTCAATGAAAAGTTTCCAATGTTTTTTGAAGGCTGTTTAAATTCTCATAAAAAGGCCACCTTCTGTTAGATTCCAGTCAGCTACTCTAAAACCTAATAACAACTCTGAGGCCATAAGGCTTGTGACAAATAATCACAGTGACTACAATATCCAAACAGATTACATTGGAAACTTGAATTTAAAGTTACATCTCACTATCAAGAAAACTTCTGAACAAACAAAAAATAAATGAAATAACAATCCCATCTAGTTTTATTTTATTGTTATTTTATTGTTTTGTTTTTTTGTTTCCACTTTATCTAAAAGGGGAAATCTTACTGAGAAGCTACTAAATTTTGTCGTTTGAGTGACCATGTTAACATATTTTGTAATTGTATTCAGGATATGGGTATGGTTTGTGTGTAGTGTTCTTTAATTTGAAACCTACCATAAAATAATTTAATTATACTTAGCCATACCATTGTATCAGCCTGTTTGACTCAGTGAACTGTATAGTTGAGAATAATTTGTCAATAGGTCGTTATCGAGGGTCTTTTGGCACAAAACACATTTACACTACATGTATGTGAGGAACTGAAAACAAGGAATCATGTTTTCAGTTAACTGAAAGCATTCTCTCATGTTTTAAAAATTGTCAAGGAAAAGGGCAGTGACAGGAAGGACCCATTCCAAAATTGGTGTGGTCTCATCGGAGAAATCAAGTCCTTTCCTGGTGTACCATTGGCTTGGCAATCACAGCAACTACAACTGTATCATGCAAAAATGGAATTTAATAATTGTTATATTATGGATACACATGAGCGTTTATAAAAACAAGAGTGCATACAAAACACTAAACATCCTGCATCAACTTCTAAACAACTTTATCTCAAACTTTGCAACCTAAAAGTTGTAGCACAGTCAACATAATGTAAATGTTTCCAGCAAGATTTTGCAAAAGCCCACTCTAAAACATGTTTTTAAAACTTTTTAACTGAGCTCAGCACCACTGTGGTAAAAGAGTTCATGGAAAGCTTGTGCAAATTACCATGCATCTTGCATGTACAGTACAACACAATTAGCAATTATCACAACTGCAAGGCAATCTGCATATTTTTATGCACACCTTGGGAAGAAAAGCATATTGGCCAACAGATCCAACAGATACCAGTCAAATATATGAAAAGCAAAACAATGCAATGTATCACAGTGGAACTGTACACTTTCTCTAAAAACTTTTCGTGGTCTCTCTCGAAATTGAGCTGAAACGGTCGATTGCAAGGATTGAGCAAAATATTAAACCGCCGAGCTGAGTGCTTCTCGCCCGATCGGCAAACTTGTCTGGCCCGTGCAACAGAAATTTCATCGCCCCGAAGAGTTTCAGGAGCGGCCCACTGCCCGTACGTAAACCAGAGAAAAAAGCCCAAACCAAACAACAATGATCCTAACCAGAGAAAGAGACCGAGTTACATGCTGTTCTTCGCGTGAAGTTTACGATGCCTACGGCCAGTCTTCATCTTGATTTTTCTAGTTCCTTACAAGTGATTGTTGCTTGAGTTCAATTTTAATTTGTGGATTTCTGGGTTTTGTGGGTCTCTTGCCACCAAAATGTTCCTCTTGGGATAAATCTGTCCAACGAACGAGACAAGTGGAACCACTAAAAATATGGTCGACAGCAGATTGACGACTTACTTGTTGGTGTAAGAAGTCACGAAAGGAGTGCGATATATAAGCTGATCGCCGATTGGGCAGAAAAAAATTCCTTGCCAGAAAATTTCCGCCCAATCACGAAGCTGGATTTCAATAGCTTCTGGAACGAGTCCGATAAAGAAATGTTCCCAGGGGCTCTCCCGACTGTCTTGTAAACTTTCGCTCGTCCCGAATGTTTGTCCCGTCCCGACTATCTGCCCCTGGGTCTCCGAGGATGGACTGAAAACAAAGAATTAACAAAAGAATTCAGAGATAATTGCCCTGATGAACCTCACCCCACCCCACCTCCAGCATTCACATGGAGAAAACACACCCCAGCTAGGCGGGTTACCCGCCCTGGCTGACCGGGTAACCCGCCTGGGTGAGGTACCCCAGCTCACATGTGAACGCTATCGAGAAAAAAAGGGAGAGTGTATGGAGAGTGTGGTAACCCCACCTAGATGGGGGACCTCACCTGCCTGGGGTCCCCCACCTCCATGTGAACAGGCCCTAACACACCAATCTGGTTTAATAAGTACATGTAACCTCCACTAGGGCAATTAACACCCATTCCACTCCCTATGCAAAAACAACCAATTGTCAGTTGCCTCCAGTACATCCACGCAGTCTTATTGATGACTGTATTATTTCAAGATACATAATAAGCTTAATTAGAAAGGCACACGGTTTAACCAACATTTAATACTTACAATTTGTGCAAATTTACATTATCAATTACCACGAAAAACACCACATTTACACTGTGAAACACTGAACTTCTCACTCACCTTTGGGTAATTAAAAGCTTTTTCAGGTTACTGTTCGGAAAAAAAAATAAAAAATTTGGCCTTGTGGTTTGTACGACCACGATATAAACGCCCACACCACGATGACAACATGCAATCGTTCGCAATCGTTACAAGTGTTTTCTCGAGTGGGAAGTCGGCTGAACTGCAGTGAAAGGCTCGGCCACATATAGAGAAGGCTTGGTTACTGACATGATCCTGGTTTCTAGGCTCCCCGAGAAAGTGATCCCCAAAAAAACTTTTGCTTCCCGATTTCATGAGACTAGGCGCGCAAGGTGGTATCGCATAACATTCTTGCTTTCACATCAAAATGGCTGCTGTGTGACACGTAAATTTTCGGCAGTATGCGGTTCTCAGAGGGAAAACACAGCTTTTTAAAACTAAATCAAAATAACAAGATCCATGGAAATCGGTTAGTTCATAGCGAAGAAATCCCTCTTCGAGGACAAATGGTGGCGAAGAGACTTGTGCTTTCACTGCGAATCATCGCGACAATTATAGACCTTTTCCGAAGTGTTTGAAAAAATTACAGGTTTCAATGTGAATTTATACCGTGCTTTATATTTAATTGACCGATTTGTTGTATTCCAAGCAACTTCTAGCGAAATTTGCGAAAAACATGCTCAGTTCGATTCAATAAATTGTCCTCGTATTCGCTTCGCGTAGATTACTCGAGGCAAAATTAAATTGAACGCGTTTACTTTTCAGGCATAAACTCAGGCTTACCTGAATAATTTAAGTTTTATTTAGGAAAGCTTATTGTCTGAGTGTTTTTCTGTGTCTTCATTCACGGAATTTCGTACTACCAGGGACCGCGCAGGGGGAGGGGCTGGGGGGCTTTAGTCTCCCACTTTTCAACAGGAAAAAAAGTAATACTAAAAAGAATCGAAGTTACTTTTCAATTTAACGTTTTACGGAAGACAAATCATTCTTGTTTTAAAACAGCTCTGTTTTGTTGCTGAAAGTACGTAAGTTTCACCACAGGATGTTAGTTTTGAATGCATTCCCAGCCATTTCAGAGGACTTTAATTTAAAAACTTTCCGGGGGAGCATGCCCACGAATCCCCCTTGTTGACTCACGTGAACACGTTCGAAGTCAGCCCTTTCATGTTAACTCACATACAGTAAAACTAATTTAAACTTGAAGTAGTAGGAGAAGAATAATAACTGTATAGAGCGGGCCTCGAACCCGGTTCGTTTGCTTATCTTCTCCTAGCCATGTCCACTACACCAACCCGGGAAAGATGCAAAAGGAGGTAATTTTTAACATATTAATATAGTTGCCCATCACAATAATGAAAGCTAACCTTAGTTTTCCAAATCAGCGCTTAGGCCTAATCAGTGTAGATCAATGCGAAAACCCTAGAATGCTTCTCCTTTTCTTACTGGATCTCTATTTTCTCAGTTTTCTGCCCAAGAAATGGGGTTCTGCTGTCGTATGACAGAACATTCTGATATGGAATAATATATCGTGTACACGTCATATGGTGTCCACCGTCCTTTTGAGCATTGTGAACTAGTCACACTAAGAGGATCAAATATATTGCTAGAACAGTTTAGTTTACTCATTGCAACTGCTACAAAATGTCCTAAAATTGTATCTAAAGTCGCCAAAAATTGTTTTCGTTTTCTGGCGAATTTTGCCATACGGCGACTTAATGTCCGGACCCAGAGTAGGCCTTATATATTTTATTTATTCATACATTTATCCGCCATCTTAACAATGGTTTGGCATGCGTATTTAGCGGCCAATCGTATTGTTAATCTAATGTAGTTGTTAATTCTTGTCGGACAGGATCGAACGTTTCAAAGTCTAATCATCTACATTTTGATTTTTATTTTTATTGATTTTCTATCAGTTAAATACAGAATTACCTGACCCACAGGTAGCAAAACTAATCTGGGTGGGCCAGGAGATAAGGAAATATAAAAGACTGCTAAAAGGAATATGCTTATAAGAAAATAAAGTTGAAATTAAAACGAGAACAACGTTGAGAAAAGAAAAAAAAAAAGAGAATAAAAATCCGAATAAAGAGCTGATTAAAGCAACAAACTAAGGCAAAGGGACGCGCTACCATCTTGTGGCATTATTGCGTTACCATCCACAGGCATTGAAACAGCACGTTATAGAGAAGAACCGTATTTGTTTACCTTGCATATAATTTCTTCTAGACCGTAATACGAGTCATCAGACTGTAAAATTTCAAATAATAATGCACGAATTCTCTTTTTAAATCTATATTTAGGCAGATTACGAATATTAGTTGGTATCGCATTCCACAATTTCGCACCAATTCTCGAGAACGCATATTTTTGAATCTCTAGATTTGATTTTTTTTTGTATAAAAATTATGGGACGTTGAGAATCTAGTATTGTATGAATGAACACGACAAGTGGGAAGAAACAAGTCTTGAATGTTTTGGGGTAAAAGATGATTACTTATATCGTGCATCGTTTCCGAAAGTAGTTGATAGTAAAGAACGTTCAGTGGTAAAATCTTTGCATCGAGAAACAAAGGAATTGCATGATCTCGAAAGTTAGCAAAGTATATGAACCTAAGGGCACGCTTCTGAAGAACAAGAAGTTTGTTTAACTGGTAGTTGCTAGCTTGGCCCCACGCAATCAAGCCATAGCGAAGATAGGGTGCAACTAAAGAGTGGTACATAGAAATGAGTCGGTGGTACCAGTGTCGATGAGATGAGAATCTTTACCAGTAAAGGGGAAGAATTAGACAACACTACAAGTCACAAGTTACTTGGAGTCTATGTTGATCAAGACCTCAGCTTTAATGAACATGTTGAACAACTATGTAAGAAACTGATAAAGCGTATAGGTCTTCTTAGATCGATCAGACAATATCTTCCTCTAAATGAGCGCATACTTTTCTACAACACAACTATTAAGCCTGTATTCCTATATGGTGGAACAGTCTGGAGTTCATCATCAAAGTGTAATATTAGGCGAATTTTTCGTCTTCAGAAAAGAGCAGCTCGTGTTATTTTAGGCCTAAAAACGAGAGACGAACGTACTATAACCCTATTCAAGAGACTGGACTGGCTACCCTTTTATGATGAGATCAATGTAAATAAATTATGCTTACTCTATAAATGCTTAAATGGACAATGCCCAGAGTACTTAGGTAGTCCTTTAGTGCGTGTCATCGACCTGTCGACCAGAACCTCACTCTATGGTGCTATAACTATACGCTGTCCGAGGTATAATCGTGACATAGAAGGTGCAAAAACTTTTCTCATTACAGCCGCAAAACTCTGGAACTCTCTACCTATTAATATAAGATCTAGCACCAGTATCAACGCATTCAAACAGAACCTTTGTAATTTTATAAAGCAAGGTTATGCTGGTTTAGATAGCTTTCCCATTTCATAATTTTTAACATCGTATTATACAATATATTTACTGTAAATTAGTTTTATATGTTTTAGGTGAGGGCCACAAGTTTACCAGTTCTTAACTGTAATGTGTCACCCTCGGTAAATAAAGTTATTCATTCATTCATTCATTCAATGAGTATGCGGGAAGGGACAAAATGCCGCAGTTTTGATAATAGTCCAATTGTCTTACTGATTTTTAATAGAATTACATCAATTTGATTGTTCCAAGAAAGTCGATAGTCAATTAGAACGCCTAAATACTTAACATAATCTTTGCATTCTAACATGTTTTAGAGGAGCTTGAATTTCATTTTGATATAATAGGTATTTCCGAAACCAAAATTACCAATTCAAATTTAGGCGCTTTTCAACCGTACATTCCTGGATATAACTTTGAATTCGTTCCGACACCTTTATCTTTTGGAGGTGTCGGCTTATTCATAGATGAAGCACACAATTACAGAGTTAAAATGACTCTAAAACTCTACCACTATATAAACGTGAGATGTTGGACTATTTTAAAGAATTACGTAGTAGTTACCCGGAGAATGTAAAAGTAAATTTATTCTTTGGAATAACGAAGAAATAGCAAGTGAAAATAAGACTATCTTATAACGACATTTATTTGAACAAGGGATCTGCCCTGTATATAATTTGCTTAATGAAAACGGCGAGTATTTACTTCTTTAAATTCTTCAAATGAAATATAATGTACATCTATATATATTTTTTTCAATACGTACTTTCGACTAATTCCTGTGATTTTTAATAATCTAAAGAAAAGTGCTACCCTCGGGGGCTTAATAGAGCTTTTACGGTATATGCAAGTCTGGAAAAATCCAAGTGTGAAAATTGTGTGAAATTGTCTAGCCACAGGTACTGTGTACTATGTGGTGAAAAGTCAATGTAATTGTGTCGAGTCTCGAAATGTTGAATACACAGTAGGTGGGATCTATTAAAAAATCAGTCAGGTTGACCTTTTTAGTTCATCTGAGGAATTTAAATCACTACACCCCTTCGGCGTTACCACTTTCCACCAGTTATATCGGTACAAATACTTCATTATTTCAATGCCATTTCTAGGAACAGAGATATTGAAAAATCCGAACTTTACTTTGGGCATCGGTTGTTCCACCAAACGTGAAGGAAACGTGTGATAGAGGCGGTAGTTGATTGGCATTAACCATGACTCGATACCAGTTCTCTTCATCATTCCATTATAGTCGTAAAAAACAAAGAGATCGAGCGATGGCCAGCGATTTTCCTCCGAGATAACAATCAATGAGCTTTGCAGTAACCTGCTTTCCACCGACAGCCCAAGAACGGTGAACAAAGCTTTGAATTCTTCGAATGTCATTTCACTGAACTCACCATTACCATCTATTGCAAGGTCCACATCGTCATCCCAAGGGAGGGGACCCTCGAACCCTCGAAGTGGCCCCCAAATGGAACCGTACATCAACCAGCAATCTATTCCCATCTTTTCCAATATGGCGTACACTTTATAAGTCAATCGCACCATACTGCCTATTTCTTGATCGGAATTCTTGCATTTCGGCCTTGGACTCCAAGGTTTGTTCCCAGTGTACTGTCCTGGAGTCATCAAGTTTATTTTCACAAACACCGCAATTGCAATAAACAGCACTAAAGCCTGGAACCATTTATAATGACGTCGAATCCAGAAAAGATATTTCCTTTGCAAAAGCGCAGTGACCCTCATTGTACACAGAGTCGCAAGTGGACACACTAGAAAACAAAAAATAGACGTGAACTTAAAATTGATTGATTTAATAAATATCCGTTTTCACAATAGTGGCCTTAGATCACCAATAAATTACCTTTGGATTTGACTAGTACGAGTACGGCATTCAAAATTCAAACAAGCCATCTCCCCAGAAAGCTTGATCTTCCTTCTTGCTTACCAGCAGATAAGGAAATCGTAGAAACTAGATTCATGTCACCTGTGATTATCTAAACTGGTACGACGGACGTGATCTAGATTTCAAAAGTCGTATTCGTGCTAAAATTTACATTGCAATACAATATCGGCTTCCCCGTGGAGACGACCCCCGAGCTAACCAGGGGGATTGTAAAATCAGTCAAGTAAACTTGAGGAATTTCCCCTAAGTCCCCTGGGTGAGGTGTCTCTATAGCTCAGCAGAAAATCCCCCTGACATCCTTTACAAACCTGTGAATTCCCTCACCCCCTAATCTTTGATCGCAAAACAATGTCGAGATTTCCCCCTAGCCTCTCCCCCCTCCCCCCACTTTTCTTCCTGGTTGGCCTGGGGATCGACCCCACGGGAAATCGATGACATCGATATGCATTAAGTTTACAATTTAAAAAGTTAAGAACTTCTTAATCCGCTAATCCCTAAAGGTGCCCGGCTATTCACGTAACGTGAATAGCCGATCCGTTGAGAGACACTAGTTGCCGGTTAGCAATTTTTCATGGGGGTGGGGTCTGGTCATTCCGCGGTTTGTACAAATGGCGGACAAAACTTCTAGTTGTTAAATGTTCGTTCGCGACTGGCATTTATCATTTCTGAAATTCATTCTAATTTGCAGAGCTAGCTGCCAACAGGCCTGGTTCTTGTACATGAATGAATGGAAAGTTGAATGGAATACAAATTTTCGTTTGGAACATCCCAGTGAGGTCTGGGGACTGCCTTTTCAGTAGTTCCGTTTCTCCCGTACATTTTCCACCGGAGCGACCCGAAAAGTCGTCACGTGTACCATTTACTTTCCGAACAGAATTTCAGGGACTTTTTATCAGGGGCCAATGGTAAACTACTGCTATGTTGAGACAGAGCTCATCCAGCGAAAATATCCGCACAGATGTTGCATCGGTCCGCTAAAAAAAATCTCTCTTATTATCCTAGTTCAAACGGGCTTCTTATAGTAAAGTTTCATCTTTACGGCTATTCCTCTTTTTAATTAAATCTTTCTCTTTAACGGTAAAATCATTGGGCGAACTTTAAATGCCTGTTTCACTGACTTTGACTATCTTACAACCACCAAACAAATTCCTTGGGCAGTAAATATGCAAACAAATTCAAGTTCAATCGCGTCCTAATTGCGTCAGTGGCATATTGTGATGAGAGGATTTACTGTTATTTAAATAGCTTAATTTGCTTTCGCTGATGAAAATATTAATTTAAAAAGGTTCTTTAGTTCGACGAGTTCAATAGGCCATCGTGATTAAACCTTTTGTTACTCTGACATTTAAAGTGTATACGACACGAAACTTTTTGTTGCCCGATTTGTAAGCTTATGTCTTTAGAAAAGGGTTTCAAAGTTGTTTGCTGGTGGAAATGTTTGGAACCTACTTTTTTTCGTTCAAAAAACGCGCTAATTTCACCTCAAAATTGTCGCCATGATCGCTCGGCCAAAAGGACACGTGATATCACTCTGTGACGCCAGTTAGTTTCATACACTCAACAAGATGGCTAAGCTAAAGGAAGGTCACGAAGCATGGAGGGAGATAGTTGTGTGGCTGGAGCACCGAATAATGAAAGCTGCAAGAATACCAGCTCGTTCCAGTCCTCCAATTATTCGATTCGGCTAATTCTGAGAAACGTTGCTTCGAAAATGACCTGGCATGGAAACCGGGATATGCGAAGCGGGGAGACTTCACTCGCAGTGTTAAACCGGCAAGAGACACTGTGAATCCTGAAGGTCCTGAAGTTCTGTAAGACCGAACGAGAGAAGCGACAAGTACAAATGCAAGCAAACATTTTGCATAACATGATACTTTGACATGCATATGTGAACACTTCAAAGTTTACTGTTTTGTTTTAAATTACTAGTAGTCTTTTTAATGTAATTATTATTTTTTTTTTGTAAATAATCGTATAATTCAACTTTTAGTTGCAAAGCGGTTATCGCGGGTATTATTGGGTGGCTGTAACATGACTCTCTATACAGGCTGGTAGCATATTCTGTTGACTGATGTGACTTTTATTTGATCCTAGTACTGTGATAAACACAGGCTGGAAGAGGCCTGGTGTTATACCAACCAATGAAGCCGCAAATCCATCGTGTGGTCCATCTGTATGCAACAGATGTAAGGAATCTTTTTAAGCACGTAGATGTTAAGGTTTATTAGTGATTCCTTCCATATCGCAATGTTAATTGGGCATTACCCCAGGAATATTACCTTCCCATTGCCCGCCCGAAAAACTGAACAAAAGATTTCTATGCAGTTTTTGTTGGCGGTGTTGAAATTAAGAACTCTGACACAGACAGCTACTATTGTGTGAACTACTAATCACCAATTTCGCACTGCGAAAGAAGGTCCTTGTTTCAAAGTGCAGTGTAATAAATTCCCGAAGTCTTATAGCTTTGCGGACCATAATCCTCGTGTTGGGCAATAGTCTTTATATACTGTCGCAACAAAATCCAATATATACTTTCGCACCAAAATGCTCTCAGCAATATTTCGCATTACCGTATTTCATGCATGAAATCAATTCAAATTCTCTGTGAGTTTGCTCTTCACCGACCTTTCCAGTTTACTTTCCATTTTGTAAACAGGATACAATTATCTTCAATTAGTACATATTTTGACGAATGAAATCTCCGCAAACAGCGCGCAGATAACCAGTGTCGGTGAGAGCGTGTCACTCGGGTCAAGGAATTAAGTGTCCGTTGTCCACATTAACCGGTGTCCATCTTAAGCGGACTAATGTAAGAGTAAATATTGAGCTTTCTGTTGGGACAAACAAAACTGTCCGTAATAACCGGGTGTCGGTATTAAACAAAACGTCCGTAACTAGCGGGTTATTCATGCCAAGAAATCGGCTCTTGGCTATGCCAAGTACGTACTGTTACAACCGACCAAGCTATCTATAAGACACGACACAAATACTTACAAACTGATCCGGGTGACAAACCACCAACTACCGAGACTAGAGGCGACAAGCACTATAAACTTCAAGTCTTTGAGTGAAGGCTCAACAATGGCTGGAGCTCGGGCATATCCTATATCTGGTATTTTAAGTGTTACCTATTTATAGCCTCTTGCCGGTCATACAAACAAAGCTTGTTGTTGTTGTTGAATAAATTATATAATTGAAAAAAAAAATCTTTGGCACAACTTTTGAAATTGTTGTAAGTGAATGGTGACCACGTTTCCAACAACAAACATCCTTGTTCCCGCAGTGTAATTTTCTTCGTCATTGATCGAAAGTCGTGAAGTGATTGTTTTCAACGGTACCTGTCTAAAGTTCTGAAGTTCTATTCAGATTGCGTCGCCACAGTTTTGAATATCCCACTGATTCGCCTAGTAATGGCTCGTGTATATCGAAAAATCAAACCATGCTTGCAATATTTCACGCTAAACCACTCAACGCAACGCAGACTAAAGTGCCCCTTACCTGAAATTAGAAACACTGCTGCGAAAAAAGGTTTGGATTTGGTTGAATCCTCCTCTGATCCAAACGCATCAGCCGAAAGCAGACGCCATTGGCGAAAGTTTAACTGAACAAAATTTTTTATCGTGGCGTTGTTGATGTGCGAGGAGAATATTCAAAAACCGACTCTAGAATTCAGTTGCAAAGAAAATCATTGGGAATACTTCGGATAAAACTTTCATCGATGCAATGTCAAACATGCACCCTTTTAGTAATATGGACTCACGCCATTTTCTTATCACGCAATCCGAAAGTCTATAAATAACAATATTCGTAATTTCGGGGAAATTTGTCGTTCCACCAATGAATAAAATATTTTCTGCGATACAGCCAGTAAACAAGAAAATGCTTCTTAATGCAAATTAAGGACGAGTTTTTCGTGGCGGCTGCGATGCTACCCTACGTGTAGCCATACCCACCCCACGAGGAAAAACGGGAGGGTGGGTACGGCCACACGTAGGCTACTGCGATGCAAGCTGTAGTGCTTAAGGGGCTGATGTCCAATAGCCAAACTATTGAAATATCAAGCTAATAAGTGGAGTGCACACATTGTGGAACATAGATCTTTTTACAGAGGTGACACTTCACCCGATACAGCTAATTCATTTTGCTGTTGATATCTGGACAACGTTTGACGGAAAACACAGCGGCCCACGAAAATGAATGGAAGAACTCCCATCTGACCTGGAATTGGACTTTCTTGAGCCCATATCAAAGATATTTAAGGGAACCTCCACTCTTACGACAAATTCATGCTAAATTATAGGTAATAATTACTAGATTTCAAATTTTGTTTTAAAACGTGGATATAAGTTTTTTAAGTTTAAAAATGGATATCATCATGATGATATCCATTTTTTTGAACACTTCAAAGTTATATCCACGTTTTAAAACAAAATTTGAAATCTAGTAATTATTTCCATCAATTCAGCGTGAATTTGTTGTAAAGAGTGGAGGTTCTCTTTTAAAAGGATGAGGGAAAGCGGATGCCGTAAGGATAGCCAAGCAGGAGGAAAAAATACACCCAACTTATCAATCATTTCCTGGTAGATGTTAGGTAAAACCTGAATAGTATAACGTATCTACGGTGCTTACCAATAGCATCGGCTGTCCTCGACCTGGCGTCTTCAATTAAGTTTTACTTTCGTGCAGCTTTCAAACTGCTGAAACACTGCAGTCCACGCGGAAAATCACTCTGAATAACAAAAATTACATCAGCAATGTCATTGTGTGAGGCCACCCAAAAAACCTTTGTTACCTCCGTGATGTTACAATAGATGATGTTCTACCAAAATTTGTTTTACTTCAAAAATAAAAACGCAAACCAATAACACCTGTATGTAGCAAATTGTAAGCTACATGCCAAACAGCTGACATTCGTCTGCGATTACTTTAGAGTTTTCAATGGACCTTTAAAAAAAAAACTGTCAAAATTCTCGCGACCTTATTGGCTAATTAATCTTTATCATCGATATGAGTACAGACAGGTAAAATTCTAATATGAGTAAAAATTTGTCGCAAGATGGAGTAGGGCGGCAGTACGCACATGACTTAATTGTTTTCAACTTCAGTTTTATAAATGGCACTCGCTCTGACTGGAAAAAAGAGCTAGAATTGTCATGTGCTGAGTTCATCTCCTGTATATATAAGCTCCCGAGCAACTGCAAAAAAAAATAGGCGCTTAAAAAGCGCGTGTGTCTACTGCCATAATCTAATCTAATACATGGTCGGACATTGGAATTGTGATATCACTTGGATCCGAGTCTGAAGACAGGTAGCTATGTATGGTGGGTGGATGCCAAATAAAATTCCTTAAAATTGTCGAAAACTCGTTCAGATATTATCAAGAGATACAAAAAGACATTGTGTCAGTGAGTATTTTGTGAATTTTACAGCGAGACTGATATTATTACAATTAAAGGTAAAAAGTCAATTGCTCAAAGCTCGCTTCAGCAGAAGAAAAGTTTGTTCCCACACTTTTGATCGCTTTACGATAAAATAAAGGATTTTGATGTTCCACCGATTTTTTTCACTGAATGCATTGTTTCTTGACGTAGGGAAACTCGAGAGTGCGAGAAGCACTACGCGGCTTGCGCGTCTCTTGACCGCACCAACCCTTAAGCATGCATGTTTTAGAAAGCATGCTGACCCTTGCCGCCGGAAACAGCATGGATTTCCGGTAACATCTGATTGGCTGACATACGACAAAAGATAACATTGCTGTTGACAGGTAAACCGAAAGGCGGCAGGCGACAATTTTAGCCTGCGTAGCAAGCATTTCCGTGGGGTTCCTAGCAAAGAATGGACCAAGCAAAGGAATTTTTCGATGTCTTGGCCGCGCAAAAAATGGGGCGAGAGCAAACAAAAAGTGAAAGAGGGAGCAGGGGGAGAGGAGGGAAGGAAACGCTTGCAGACAAATCCCTGGATTTTGAAAATTCCGTTCGCCAGCGAACGGGGCTCGTGATTGGCTACCTCTGGTCGCATATTATTGACATGTCTCAATCAAAGGAAGGGAAGACGCGTTCGAAGGATGTTTACACCCGACCGGGATTTTTGTTGCGAGTTGCGACAGGAGCAAAAGCCTTCGATCTTCCATGAAAAAGCTCTTCACAAGAAGAGATCTGCTCGCTGTGCTCCTCCCAGGATTTGGGAAACGTTTTAGAAGACGTTTTAGAAGACTGTGTTGTCCTTGCCAATTTGAGAAATGTGAACGATCAAATCAAGGAGGCCTATCAATGGCTATTTCGGCTGACTCGTTCCGAAGTTTAGACAACGGCGAATTTTGTAACAAACGCCTTCTACAAAGATAACACGAAATTAGCCAGAACCTTATTCCGTATAATATACAAACGATAAAAGTAGCCATAAACAAACGGCTAACTTTTTCCAATACATAACTGAACAATAATTTAGCCATAAATTGTCGGCTAAATTTTTTCCAATACATAATTGAACAATAATTTAGCCATGAATTAACGGCTAAATTTAACATATATAGATTATACTAAGCAAAGATTTAGCCGTACATTTACGGCTAAATTATTTGTCTGTAATATGAGTGACCCCGATTTAGCCGTAAATTAATGGCTAAATGTTCCGTATGATCTTATTGATCAGAATTTCTGTACGTCGGACCAAACTTTGAGGACTAGTTTTCATATGTCGGGAATATTCCACTGGCTCCCAGACCCGAGATGCCGACCATGGCAGAAATCTGGAATGCGTCATGAAAATAGCAACGCTCCTTATTTGTCTCCAACCATCCCTGACGCAAGACGGAAGCGGTGTATAGTAATGTAGCGGATGGATTCCATTGCAAATGTACGGTCAATTTCATTGGAAATACGAAAAAATAACTCTCCTGTTAGTAATGGTAATAGGACTGAGTGGAGTCCAATTCAGTCTGTAATCATACGAGTGATAACAAAATCGGACGACCGCGCAGCGGGAGTCCGATTTGTTTATCACGAGGATAATTTCAGACCGAATTGGACGACACGAAGTCTTATTACCACTTAATCATAAAAATTATAATTTCCGAGAAAAGAAGAAGAGCCAAGTTATAAAAGGGAAGGAAATTTTGCATTAAAAGACTGACAAAGGAATTGACTACGATCAAAATGTATGGTGATTGTAACCAAGGTTGTGATTGGTTGATTTAAACTACAACTTTGAATGTGATTGGTTGATTTGAAATACTTCTTTGAATATGATTGGCTTATTGAACTGTCCGATAACAAAGTGTCCAATAACAAACTGTCCGATAACAATAAATAGGAGTTTTTTAAACCAATCACAGTCGAGAAAATTGTATTTTTATGATTAAGAGCAGTATCTACCCTGGAGATTCCCCACTAAACAAAATATCAGAATCGTATACGCAGATATCTGAGACCTTTTTTTATCATCGGGGGGTCGTAAGTAATAGTGACAGGACATCACAGGCCTTCATCGTCAGCACATTTGGCAACTCGTGTAACTTGTCACTTGTGAGATCGTCGTCGGTTTTTCGACTTTGCTATTCACAGCTACCTGTCGCTATTTTCAGTCGCTACAGATTACTATTTTCGAATGGAATATTACAAGAAGAGCTATGCCGAGGCAGTGACCGCCTCCACTTCATCAGTTCCGATAAACGATTGCTGGTCACATCTGCAGACACAAGTTGAAGAGGAAGCTCTTGTCCTTGCTGTCCAGAATTCGCTCAGCGGTATACAGGTAGCGTAGGTTTATGTCGATGATTTGAAATCGAGTCTACTGTTAACGCGTTTTGTTTTTGAAGTTTATTTCAAATCGTTCCAATTTCTGATCCTTATGTTCGTTTTCTCTCAGAACGAACTGGTCACCACTGATGAATTTCATAAAAAGCCGTCTTCCAAAGTTACCACCAAGCGGTTCAAGAAGGTAAGTTTCGAATGCTTCTTTTTTTTTTTTACTCTCACTCGATGATATGATATTGCAATCAACTGCCTACACCCTTCTAATCATTGAAGAGTTCCTACAGAAGATAAAAACGGATAAAAATGCTGGTGTGTTTATAGTCAGTTAGCATTTTGGGCCACGTGGTAACGTTAGACATTAAAGTTCTCGTATTGCAATAAATTTGCATTGTTTATTGTTCACAGAATATACTTTTCTTTATAAGAATGATTGCACACAGTAGTTTTAGGCTATTTGCGAGTTGATCATTTACATGAACCATCCGTTACGGAGATTAAACTCTTTTGTTTGTTTATTTTAAGTTAGTTGAGACGATACGATCCACTGTTATAAAATCAAGGCATTTTGTGCCAGGCATGTAATGAAACCCTCCGACAGGAAATTAGAAAACTCCTGAAAATGGTGCGAAACAAAGAATACCATGTAGGCGAGCATTACAAAAATCCGTTTCAGTATGAACATTGTGAAAGAACAGAAAGAATTTGGGCATTCAAGATACGTGATTGTAAGAGAAAAAGCGAAGCACTAACTCGCGAGTGGTGGTTGTAGAAAGTCCTAATTCAGTGTCACGCGCGTTTCTCCGATGCGCGAGTCACACATTTGTGCCAGGAATGTCCTGTTCACGCATGACAGGCTTGCTATTTCTAATCTTTTATTATAACTGTTATTGCTATTTCTACAGCCTCTGTTGATAACTCCACCAGCGTGTTTTTTAATAGTGACCTGTACTCTACAGAAGATTCAGAATAATTTGAGGTCATAATTTTTGCCACCTCTCCTTATAAACGTTTCACACCAAAAACAACAGCGAACTGAAAACCTCAAAGAAGTCAAATGTCGTAAAAACAATGTCGTTTGTTCGATGTACAGAAGAGAAGAAAGTTTCCGACTTACTGCTATTGGCACGTTTACTTCAATTCTTCGCTAACCTCATTTCACAATGTACTCGGTATGCTTAATGTGCACCATAGAAAAATATCTTTGGAAAGCCCTACAATTTGGGGTAATTCCGACGAAAAATGAAGACGATCACTCTCCCATTTCAGTGATGGTAATAGTAGAAGAAAAGGCGCGTTTTGGTTTGAACGCGAATTCATCATTGATTTTAATTTTTTTTTTTTTTGGAGGTGTGTGGGAAGGTGGGAGGCGGGGGATGGGGATGGGAGATTATTTCTCTGTTTATTCTGTCCAAGATTGTGGCTCACCACCGCGAACTTCTTACAATGCAAGATCGACTTAAACTGCTTGTTCTGGATGAAGTCCATAAAATGTTTGACAGAACAACGAAATTCAGAGAGTGTTACGATTCCTTAAAGTCTCTGAAGGAAGACTTTCCTAGCACCACCATAATGGCTTTAACGGCGACGCTTGGTGACCACCAATTGCGCGCGCTCTGTGCGGAACACCTCCGTAAACCCGTCCTCTTAAAAAGAAGTGTCAACAAAAAGAACA
Organism: Pachyseris speciosa; assembly: GCA_016490735.1. Taxonomy (NCBI): domain Eukaryota; kingdom Metazoa; phylum Cnidaria; class Anthozoa; order Scleractinia; family Pachyseridae; genus Pachyseris; species Pachyseris speciosa. The sequence goes on along the minus strand of JAEMWC010000419.1, from coordinate 363,944 downwards.
TTAAAATTAACGTCGACAAGTACTACATCGATAGCAAGAGATCAAGCAAGGACTCGTGGGATTCTGTTGCAAAACAACTGGTTGCCGCAATTCAAGAAGATTTTGCCATTGTCTACATGGACTTCAGAAAGGATGTAGAGAAAATGGTACAGAGCCTGAAGGAAGCCGGTATTAGTGAGGTCAAAGCCTATCATGGAAGCTTATCAAGCGACCTTAAGACACAGACTGACAAGTCATTTAGAGCCAGGGAGTTTCAGGTTCTCGTGGCTACAGAGGCGTACGAAGTGGGAACCCACAGTCCACACGTTAACCTCGTCTTTCGTGTCGGATGCATGAGAAACGTTGCTGTCCTGGTGCAAGAATTTTGCAGGGCAGGAAGGAATGACGACGCTTCAGATGGATTTCTACTCGTAAACGAAAGCAAGGACGACCAGAGACTCATATTCTGGACAAAAACGTACTCAAATGACGAGCTAGAGCGTCAAAAAAAAATTATGAAGCCGCATGGAAATGGGTTTACGGTTTATATACAGGACACTGTCTTAGACAATCTCTCTTAAAAAACTTTGAGGATGTTGATGTCTTGGAAAAACCGAATACTGGCGAATGCTGCTCAAGTTGCGACATAGTTGGAGAGAGATAATTTGATGTCAAAGATAGAGCCTTACTGTTACGAAAGGCCATAAACGAAATAAAGAAATTCCCAGGCATGAAAAGCGTCACCGAAGAAAGCTTATCTCTTGGCTTAGAGGGGCTAAACGGGACTGGCTTACCGGAGATGATTTGCAAAAATACATAGATGCATCTGAGACTTATGGACAGGGTCTTGAAAAGAACAAATACAGCTTAAGTAAGGACTGGTGGTCGTCCCACCTTCGTCAACTGTCATATTTAGATTTGTTGGACATTCAGTTCAAGATCGTGAGAACCAACGTGTTTGCAAAGGCATCACGAGCTTACGCAATGTCTATGTGTGGTGAACGCCTTTTAGAAAATCCCTTCAGTATATATGTTTTACAGCCGTTGAGGCAGAACGATAACAAGAACAGAGGCGGAAAAGGTAAAAAACGTTGGTCGATCTAACTCGAGGGACAGCAGACATCATCTCCCAAAAGTACGCAGCTTGTTGAAATCAAATTCAAACTGGTTCGTTTTAAGTAAGAAAGAAGACTACGAAAACCCCGGCTACGCTTTGGCAAACACAGAGGGAAAATTAGGTTATTGTGAAAACATTATGAATTCGCACTCATTTGGTTCCAGCAAAAGACCTCATTACATGTGGGATGACTGCCAGTTGACGAGACGCAATACATCTACTCAACTTGTAGATATGTCCGTTGATGGGAATACAATTAAAGTCTTTGTACGGAGAGCATTGTGTGAAGGAGTTAAGACTTGCACAGCTGAGAACTGTTCGTATACTGTTTCCAACCGACAACGTCTTAACAAGTGTTCGGACCATGGCACCACAAATAAACTTACAGCGAGTGGACCATGTCCAGCGCATATAGTTTACATATGGCCAGAGGAAGATGACGGTCGAAGATGGATGGGATGTATCCCGAGGGAAATTCACAACCATGAAAAGCCAGCGCCGCATCTCATTTCTCAGGCCGTTAAAAGTGAAATACACAAGGCTGTGAAAAAAGATTGCACTCTCACCTTGTAGATATGTCCGTTGATGGAAAAACAATTAAAGTCTTTGCACGGAGAGCATTGTGTGAAAGAGTTAAGACTTGCACAGCTGAGAACTGTTCGTATACTGTTTCCAACCGACAACGTCTTAACAAGTGTTCGGACTCAGAGGAAGATGACGGTCGAAGATGGATGGGATGTATCCCGCGGGAAATTCACAACCATGAAAAGCCAGCGCCGCATCTCATTTCTCAGGCCGTTAAAAGTGAAATACACAAGGCTGTGAAAAAAGATTGCACTCTCACAACTTAAGAACTTCAAAAGGGGAGGGGTGTTGGTTTTATACCGGCTGAAAAGTCTCCAGCGGCAGCAAATTCGTACAGAATACGACGCGAAAGGCAGATGGCACTGGTACATCATGGGAAAAGCCACCCCGACGGAGTTAGAACCTATAATTCAAATTCTAGACTTTGAGAATTATAGAAAGATGCAAGAAAATGAACAAGATCCAGAAGATAATGAATTTACTTCAAAAGTAAACGCGAAAATGGGTAGATACGCAATGGAGGGAAAGGAGTACTTACTGTCACCCGGAAGGAATTTCGCTTTCTTTGTTGCTCCATATAAAGCAACTCTCTTAAAGGATGCCCAGGAATTGCCTAGGATGGTTTAAAGGCAAGATAGTAGCTTACAACAAGAACACTGGATATCTTGCGAAGTTTGAACCACGAGAAAATGGGATCGAAAAGGAAGACTGGATTCCTTCTTTAAACAGCCCCGACGTAAGGTTCCCACCAAAACAGTAAATCGCCATTTTAGACTGGTTAATGAGAGACAACATTAAGGTGGCTGAACAGAGTTTTGGTAGGTTTTTGAGTATATGTGATTGTCATTCGTTAAGGTGTTATGCAAGAGATATTGCATCTTAGGAGCTGAGACGTACATTGCGAAAAAAATGCAATGATGGAAGATTTTTATATAGTTATAACAATGGCACTTTCATCTGTTTCCATGGCAATGTGGATGATTAAAAGCAACCCTAAAATTTCGCTTTTATGACGCCCACATAAAATTCACTCATTACATTTTCTCGTGAACTTGCACAAAGCTTTCAATAAATAATTATTATTGTTTGAAATGAACTCGAACAAATTTTAACAAACGGGTTAAAAGAGTTCTCATTTATGCGTTGAACATTCTAATACAGCAGTCTCACATGCTTTTCTCAGTACGCATGCCCACCACAAGATAATAAGCGGTGTTCGCAAAGTTCGGCTCGTTTTTCCAGTTCATGGTGTAACGAACGTGTTTCAATAGCTGATAAAAATAGGAAAAAAAGTTTTCGCCACCATGTTTTTTTTTAATTTAAAACCCGCGCTGTCACGCGAATTGCCGCTGACCTCACGGAAACTGTGTTCAGCAACTTTAGTTATCGTAAAAACTTAGACTAATTTGAATGTAGGGCCGCATTGCCGATACTGCGCGAGACGTTGCGGTGAAGGGAAATGATAACAGTAAACGAATAAATGAAAATTTTCACAGAAAAACAAAACAGAAAACTGAAGCTGCCTGTATCTAATGTGTAGGACAACGACTGCCCTAAAGGGGGCTTCTGGTACGCTTTAGTTTTATCGCGAACTTGTTATTCGCCGATATTTCACAGATGTGCAGCATACGAAGAGCGAGTTTTCTTATTTCAATAACTAAGGATAATAAAAAGTTAAGCTAAATGTTCATTTTTAAATTTCCAAGTAACAATAGGATCAACCGCCTGCCTTTGCCAGGCACTGAATAATAAGTCGATAATGCATTAAAAAATATATGTTTAAAACTGTGTAGTAATATTGATGAAGTTCTGTTCAAAGTTATTGGTTCTTTGGGTAATAATTGTTCCAAATGAAACTCAGACGTTTCGGGACTGCTGTCCCTTCATCAGTTTAGCCGTTAACCAGGCTCCTGTCGTTAACACAAAACACGCGTTATGAACGAAATAGGGCCGCCATTTTGAAAGCTATTGAGTTGGGGTGACGCTGAGAACTAGTTTCCAAGCCCCCCGCCGCCACGCGCATGCTTGATAAATTATATATGATTCCAAGATTCCCGCCATATATTCCCGCCAGAAAACACAATGTACAGAAGCGATTGCCTGACTTCCGGGATAATTTCTTTGATGTTTCCTCCCCGGGTTAAACCAGTTTTGAATAAATTTACATGACTACTGGAAATCTTGATCAATCTTGATCGAATTTTCGGCCCTTTTTTGTTTCTGTATTGGCCACATCTGATCGGTAACAAAGCGTTACTTTCCGCTTATAACCGAACTGAATCAGAAACAATTCAAGCACTGAATAATTTCGCTAAACAATCTGCGGTTTGTACTGAGATGATTTATTTCAACGCTACATTGCTATTTTAATAATTTTGGTTTCTTAAGAAAGCTGCAGAGTGAAAGAATAATACCGTTTTTCCCACAGTTTTTGTGCAATTGGTCCCCGCGTGTAAACACTACTAGGGACTAGTCCCTGCGATCAGTCCCTTCGTGTAAACTCTTCAGGGGACTAGTTGCAGGGACTAGTCGCAGGGACTAGTCCTCACGTGTGTGTCGACCTTTAGGATTTTACAATTCACCATTATTTTGATAAGCAACCGCACACCACGTCAAAACATTTCCCACGGTGAAAATTAAGCTACTAATTTAAGGCTAAATCGGGGTCACACTTTATTTATTTAGATAAAAAATTAAGCCATTAATTTGTGGCTAAATCAAGGTCGCATTCTATTACAGAAAAAACATTTAGCCAGTAATTTCCCGCTAAATCGGGATCACACTCTATTACAGATAAAAAGTTATCCATTAATTTACGGCTCAATCGGGATCCCACTTTATTACAGACAAAACATTTAGCCATTAATTTACGGCTAAATTCCTGGTTTGTATATTAGTGTTAATTATAATTTACGTTAATTTTAAGTTACACTGGATACGTTTTTGGCTAAAATTTTACATGTATATAGAGTGAATTAATTGCAAATTTTTCAATTGTATATATAGTGTGAATGATATATGAAATAAATCATACATTTACATATTTGATTATATATATACTCGACTCGTTGTCTCAGTGTCTCCGACGAAACATCGAGGGTGGAAAATACCGTGTGCATTTTGCTTCTCCTGAAGAAGCACTCGCCAAGCTTCCTCGAATTCCAAAAGGAAGGCAAGCCGCTTCATGACAAACTCGTCGCTCAGATTTTCGAAGCCTCTCCTACCCAAATTCTAAAGTTTTCCGTGAAGACTTTTGTCACAGGAGAAAACACTCGAACCGATTTGCAGATCTGACTACTTCTGAGTCTCTGGCGTGTCCAGCAAACGCTTCTTTACTGGAGTTCACTTTCTCGGAGTTGAATTCCTAATTTTACCTTGTATCGATTCCTGGACGAATAAATACAATGATCCAAGACTTCGAATCTTAGCTTGCCGGTGAGTACAAAGATTACAGACGCGACTTGAATACTTTTCACATTTACCACCTCAAGTCCAACTTTCTGGCAGATTTGTGCTAAAACCTCTCCCTTGTAGTACTCCCTTTTCAACGAATTGAAAACATATTTTGTAGAAATATAGCTTGTTTGGCTTAACACACTGTACGCGCATTCCGACACATATTTTGTCAAGTCAAAGTTCACTTCCGTTACGGAAGGCGAAACAATTTATTGGTCAATTTATGAAAGCCGATGACAGCATGAAATCTCTCTGAGTGCGCTCAGTCAAGACAGACCAAGTGGGCGGTTTTCAAAATCCAGGGTTTTGTCTGCAAGCGTTTCCTTCCCTCCGCTTCCCCACCCCCACCCCTTTCGTTTATTTTGCTCTTGCCTCATAAAACATCGACAATCTCGTTGCTCGGTCTTTCTTTGCTCGGAAACTGGAAACGCTTGCCACGCAGGCAAGCGTTCTTTTTCCTCTTCTTCCCTCTCGCCCGTCAAAAAGAACACCTGATCTCAGGTTATTTTACCCTGTGTGCCAGAGGTTTTATTTTTCTTAGCGAGGCCGGCCGTTAATCCGCTAAACACAAAGCGAACGGAGATACGAACGCTTTGCGCCTCGTTAACGCAGCGAAAGCCGCGTAATATTCCCGGGGGGGTAATCCCTCAAATGGGCTATATAGGTATGTGCGGCCCCAAAGGGTATGGTTTGTTAGCCGCCAGGTCTGAATAGGGTATCGATTTTGACCATTTTGGTCTGAAATAGGGTACGGTTTGTCCACTCCAATCTTGAATTGGGTATGTTTCTTAGAAGAAGCTACTCTTCCACCATTAGGCGATAAGACCATCAACAAAAGCCCTTCTTTTTTGTCTTATTTGCCCCAACCATGTACGTGAAATTGGTCTGAAATAGGGTATCAAATTTTTGGTCAGGTCTGAAATAGGGTGGGGAAAATCTCAGATTTTGGTCTGAAATAGGGTAAGGGTTTGAGGAAGCGGGACGCACACCCCCACCCAATTTTTCTGGGAGTACCCCCCACCCCCGGGGGTAATATTCCTCCTTCAAACTAAAAAAAATAACCTCTGGCACCCAGGGTAAGGTTATTTACTACTTTTCTAGAATATCTCACTGATTCGCACGGCTAGAGAAAATTCCCAGTCGTTCGAACGGCTGGAGTTATTTACTCAGTCATGAAAAATATTTCGGCCTTTTGAACCGGCTATAGACCCTATGCAAAAGTGGCTGCCTATAGATTATTCTTAGCCTGCGAACGCAGACGTATTTCCGGCTGTCACTGGTTCCGCCGAAAATAACGTCTGCGAACTCGAGCCAGATATTGATTTCCGTGACGTCAAAACTTTTGTTTTGTTATTGACCATTAAAATTCACCGATAGAATATGACACTCGCGTACACGCGCGACGCCGCGGGAACCGGCGACAATTTTAGAATTGGAATTTTTGTTCGCAATGAGCGCCATCGAAACACCGAAGAAGATTTTAACTTCCGAGGTTTGTTTTCTTTGCAAGGCAAAAGTTTCCAGTGAAGAAAAGATAAAGGTGTTTGGTAAAAGTACAGTGGCAATTCACTCATTAATTCTTCGTTCAACTGAAGTCGATCTGTCCGCTTACGTCGGGAGCGATCTTGCCGCCATTTGCCGCACCAGATGTTATAATCGTCTGCTTCGCTATAAGAGAGCTTTGGACAGAGTAGGAGACATTGAAAATGAAATCAAACAAGATTTCAAAAATGATGGCCCGTTCCGAGTCAAAAGACTCGCTAAAGAGTCAGGACAAAAGCCAGAGGCGAAAAAGAGCTTAAAGTTCGAAGATGCAAATGTAAACAGTAGTCCATCGCAAAGTATCACGTCCGCTCCGAGGTCCGGAATTGGCACCTTTCCCTTTACAAGCCCTTCTCTGCCTCCCGCTTTCACTTTTAGTGCTGTTAGCCCTATTGCTCCAGTAGCCACGTTTCCAAGTCGTGCTTTTCTTGCTCCAAATGGCTTGCTGCAAAATGCTTTCGGAGGAATAACACCAGGTTTTACTGGCCGATTGTTGACCTCCACGCCACAGAAACAAGTCGAGTTTCAGAAACCAGAACGACCCATTGCAGATATTAAGGAGACTAAGGTACATCTTACTGTAGCATATCCAAGTAATTCTGTTCACAAGGAATTGAAAGATGATTTTGCAGTTCTCGGCAAAGCAATTTCTAATGGATCCCCTCAGAAAATTGTAAGAGCTGTGCTAAAAAGTGTCACACTTCGAAAGATTGTTGTCGAGAAAGTGCTCCAGCTGATGAACACGCAGTTAAATGACATTTGTTCCAGAAAACGGCCATCTATTCTTAGAGCTAACACGAAGGAGGAAATCGCGAACTTCGATTTCGAGAAAGTCTGCCTTGAGTGGAAGGAGAGAGCACCGATTTTCTATGCTTTCCTCATGACGTGTGCAGCCATAAAAAAAGAAAAAGCTCCCGAATGGCTCCCGAGTGTAGCAGTTTCAGGATCAATCCTCTTGAAGCAGCGCAACTCGCACATGAATGGCTGTGCTACAGTTATTAGAATCCTTATTAAGTCAAGATCTTTGGAGGTGAGAGTATTTTATTAAGCTTTTATTCCGGTTGTAATATTATTCTGTCTGAAAAATGGAATGACTTCTTTTAACCATTTCAGTCACTAATTCTCCTTACTGACGGATATACATTTGATTTAAAATTTAGTTCAGAGAATTTGGTATTCGACCAGACAGCATCCTAGTTGGTGATCAGATATGAAGAACTTACATACATACACACACACACACACACACACACACACACACACACACACACACACACACACACACACACACACACACACACACACACACACACACACACACACACACACACACACACACATACATACATACATACACTTATTGAGCTTCCCTGAAAAGGGATTTTCAGCATCAATATTAAAATATTAAAATTAAACAGGTCACTAAATTAATTTTTGGAAATTCATAAACTGAACACTCCTGGCCCCAGTTTTTCGAAGGCTGGATATTATCCACATGATAAATCTCTATCCAGTGGACAGTGCGGTTTATTTTGAAAAACACTTACCCACTGGAAAGCAATTTATCCTGTGTACAGCCTTATCCAGTATTCAAACAACTGGGGCCAAGTGAGGAAAGGGTTAAAAATTGTGAGCTATTAACAACTGGGCTATCATACTTAACCCTTTGTACACAGGTGATAGTTTGGGAAATTTGGAATATTTGGGCACAGATTTCAAGTTAGCAAGGTTGCAGGCCCTGTACTTGTTAAAATAATTTTTATGTCAGATCCAAAGGTCTTGATAAAAGCAGACAATATGTTTATATCGCCATTCACTTTTTTTTTCTTTTATAAGGCAACAATGGATCGACTTGCAAAGCTGAAAATCACCTGCTCCAATGTAAGAATTCGTGCAAAGTATGATTTACTTGGTGAAAACCATGGCAAAGAAATCACTGATCTGAAACTGAAAATGTCTAAAGAAGAGGAACCAGTGACAGCCGGAAATACGTCTGCGTTCGCAGGCTAGATTATTCTTTGTTCATATTTAAAATAGCTTCACTAACCTCGTTCGGGATAACAAATTTTGTTCGTATTTAAAATAGCCCCACTAACCTCGTTCGGGGTAACAAATTCTATAGTATTCTGATCTCAAATGCGAGGTTAGTGAGGCTATTTTGAATAAGAATAAAGGCATCCATTTTTGCATAGGGTCTATTGCGCTGACAATATGCAGTCAAAACAAATTTTGAAGTAACTGCAGAATGCCCTGCCACATCAGGTCCATTACTGAAAAAGGGTGGCTACGCGGTACTCCCTGAGTAATATATGCAATGGAAGAAGCTCTCTTAGTATCTGCATGGCTACGCGGTGCGCGGTACGCAGTGAGTAATATATGCAGTAAAAGAAGCTCTCTCAGTTTCTGGCTACGCGGTACGCGGTACGCCGTGAGTAATATATGCAATGGAAGAAGCTCGCTTAGTTTCTGGCTATGCGGTACGCGGTACGCAGTGAGTAATATATGCAACACAAGAAGCTCTCTTCGTACATCGTGCATTGGTTGTAGAGCACCATCCTTTAGGGCCTGTGATTGCCCCGTACCCGGTGGTCCGACAAAGACCATGTAGAGGTTGGGCGGCATTTCCTGAGGACCACTGCGGAGGACAAAATTCTCGGCGATGAGATAAGCAGCTGACGTTAGTAAACAAGGGAACAGGTATCCCGGACATGTGCCAAGCGATGCTGCTTTCTTGGTGACGAATTCGGCAACCGAAGGAGGAAAAAGGTAGCTGTAATCAAACGGAATGGAAATCAAAGGGCGATGTAACTGAGCCCAGGTGTTCTCGTGTTGCTTTGCAACTTTCGCTAATTTGGACATTTTAAAAGAAAGATTTGTCTGTGAGCTCGTATGGTTTCGGAATGAAAAGTGACTTGTAGGATGAAAGCTCATAAAGTGATATTTTTTAACACATTAATTGAGTAAATTGAAAATTGATCTCAGGAGACTTATTGTTACAAAAGAAAGTTTTAATTGGGAGCATATAAACGCCGCATTATTCTCGAAAGGTTGCGGTGTTTATTCAAGTGCGGCGTTTATTGGTATTTTAATTCCATCTTCGGCATTTAATAGAGGGCAACGTTTGGTAATCATAAAATGTTAACACAAATACCAAAAACAATTACATGTGATGCGCAGAAACTTTGAAATGTGAAAGTCTGCGTGATACCTCGGTTTTGTGAACTCGTAGCATATCGGTATTTGAGATATTTTAAACTAGGATGTATACTGTAAGTCGAAAGCGGAAAGCTGAGGTGCAGGTCGGCTGTCCTTTCGCAAAACGGAAAGATGTTGGTATCCAGTGTTCAGAGTCTCGAGGCAGTTATGGACGGAATGAAGACGCTAAAGTCATAACTTATGATGAACTGAAAGACAAATATTTGTGGAGTAAAGAATACACTCTGTGTTGGCTAAAGGATGAAGGGCTGATTGCATCAAGTCGTGTTTGTGATGTGTGTCAATCCAATATGAACTGGGTTGAATGCAAAGATCGATCGGATGGTTTCGTATGGGAATGCCGCAGCCTTTGTTTACAAAAGCAAAGGTTTCGGGGTAAAATACTGATAAATAAGTGCGTGAACTCATGGTAATCGGCGAATGTTTGTTTACCAAAGCATAGATTACTGGGGAGTAAAATACTGTTAAATAAGCGCGTAAACTCACGGTAATCGGCGGGGAAAGAAAGATATGTTTTTATCGTATATATTTACAATTTTAATTACAAGATGTTTTCAAACGCGCGTATTTTCACCTTCAAGCTTAAAGAACGAGGAATACACACATTCATTTAACATTTGCATTGCTGGGTACTTTTTTAATAGCGACCTTCAGATCAGACTACGAGTACGAGATTGAGTTCGAGCACGACTTTTCATACCCTGGGTGCCAGAGGTTATTTTTTCGTATTTTGGCTTTTCAGGGATATTTCTTTTTCAACGGGCCTCTGGAGTCAGGGTAGACTTTTCAATTCATTGTCGCAAGCTTAGAATATCATGTATGACACCAACTCTCGTTCCTAGAGCCTCATTCTATTCTGTTTAACAACACTGAGGAGCGAGGCCTCAGCCGTTTTGAAAGTCGTACTCGTACTCAATCTCGGACTCGTAGTCTGATCTGAAGGTCGCTAATATTGAAGATTAAAGATCGAGATAGAAGTAATCTGTTGTGAAAAGTTCGTTTACTTCTGAACCGATAATGCCGGGATTTTTTACCAAATGGATCGCGCCATTAAAATCGCAAGTGATCAGCGTTTACTTCGCGAGACATGCTTTTAAAATGAGAGATATATACTCCTTTGTGATAGGCCCCGTTTATATGGAGAAAAGTTGTCCCGGGTAGAAGGGTCACCCGCCTACCCGAGCTACCCTGGGCGAGCCAACTTTTCCTACATTTTCTTACAAAACTTGGCGAACCGTTTACATGAGAAACAAAAAGTTGGCTCGGCTAGAAGGGTGACCCGCCTAGCCGGGTCACCCTCTTTCGATGGTAGGGTAACCCTCCTAACCGAGCCAACTTTTCTCCACATAAACACTTTGGCTCGCCTAGCCGGGTCAACTCGGTCAAGGTGAGACAATCAGAGCATGCGCGAGTGCTGCTAGCTCGGGCAAAAGGGTGAACTTTTTCTCATATAAACGCTCGCTAAAGTTGACTCGGCTGGGAGGGTGACCCTCTTATCCGGGACAACTTTTCTCCATATAAACGGGGTCTTAGAATGTATTTGCCACTGTGTACCGCGAACCGCATAGCCAGCACAAAACATTAAGGGCGCCATTTTAAATATTCAATTTATTTGTTACTTGAATAAATTACATGATTCAATTGAAAGACTTGAGCTTGAATTAATTAGTTTTTCGCGTACAGCCTAGCCGGGGTGTCTGAGGTCTGAGGTCTGAGGTTTCGAGTTCTGAGTTTTCGAGACACCCTAGCCGGCTCACAGGCGGCCCAAGCTCCCGCGGTGTGATGGGTGTCATGTGTCATGATCATCTTGCGTAATAACGGTCATGGCGAAATTATAAGAGATTGTATGGGAATATTTACCATCGGTCTTAGAAAGCAAAAATACGGTCAAATTCTTAATAAAAATAGCTAACCTTACTTCCACGCTGTTTTGCTTGTTGTCTGTTTGCTTACTTTGCTGTCTTGAGGCCTTTTCAGCGAATTATCTCGTGGGTCTTCCACTCATAAGAGAAGAAGGCATCACACTGAAATTAGGAACGCCTGATCCGAGAAGCGAAAAATCCTAGCTCAAAATGGCCGGGCGGCCACAAATACCAAATCGAAATCCAAACACAGATCTTCTAGTTTCATATCGTTTCGCTAGACAACTCAATCCTCTTCATGAACCCGACGTCAAGCGGCAGTTTGCTTGCAATAATTACAGCTCACAAGATTGTAGAGACCCAAGTGCACATTCACCTCGACACACGACCGTTGAAAACCCGCTTGGTAGCCCTGCCTTCTTTTCAAAATGAGCCTCGCGAGGGAACACACCGTCACTTTTTGTTTTCGAACCACGGGTCCTCTTAGGTCGAATCGACCAACGGGCCATTGTCTCGATCGCCAAAAAGTGACGGTGTGTTCCCTCGCGAGGCTCATTTTGAAAAGAAAGCAGGGCTACCAAGCGGGTTTTCAACGGTTGTGTGTCGAGGTGAATGTGTACTCGGGTCTCTACAATCTTGTGAGCTGTAATTATTGCAAGCAAACTGCCGCTTGACGTCGGGTTCATGAAGAGGATTGAGTTGTCTAGCGAAACGATATGAAACTAGAAGATCTGTGCTTGGATTTCGAGTGGGATTTGTGGCCGCCCGGCCATTTTGAGCTAGGATTTTTCGCTTCTCGGATTCAGCGTGGAAGTAAGGTTAGCTATTTTTATTAAGAATTTGACCGTATTTTTGCTTTCTAAGACCGATGGTAAATATTCCCATACAAACTCTTATAATTTTCGCCATGACCGTTATTACGCAAGATGATCATGACACATGGCACCCATCACACCGCGGGAGCTTGGACCACCTGTGGCCGGCTACACAGATTTTTGTTCGAGTGGCAGGGTATTCTGCAGTTAAGCCCAAATGGATTTTTGCCGGTCCATGTCATCGGTTCCATAAAAACTCTCATCCATTGGAACTAAAAAGTTTATTTCTCTGATATTCAAAAAGCTTTCGATAACCTTTATGTGTTTGCCGATTGGTGATCGCTTACATTCCTCCACACGTTGATGTAGGTGTTGACTCGTGAAGCCGACACTGAGGTCACACAGACCACACTTATAATAATAAACAACGTTTTGTTGATTAACAAATGGAGATTTGTGTTCTTTCGGTTTGAATTGTCCTTTGATCTTCTGACTTGCGTAAATTGGCTGGACAACGGCATCAATCTTTCGGCTGAGATCACCGAGTTGGTGTTTTAACACATTTGCTGTTTTGCTCGCCTGCATATCCTGTAGCTCTCGTAGAGTATACCATCAGACGTTTTATTGAAATGAAAGTAACTGAGGATGTATGTACTTAACAACAAGTATACGATGAACATGATGCTCCGATCAGAATTGCCTTACCGTTCAAAGACCAGAAATCATGATTCGATCCGCGCAAAAGTATTTACCTGATTAATTCATTCTTGTCGCAATTTTCTCGTATTGTTTCTATGTAAATATTTCAGGGTTTTAGTCAGTACCTCATTAGCATTTTTACAATTGATTATTATAGAAGCGCGTGTTAAACAAATTTTTCTCCTTCAGCTTGAAAATGACCGTTGATCAGGAACGTCGTTGCTTTTTAACCTTAACGTTTTTGTAAAATACTGAATCATCTCCTGTGAAAAGCGCCTTCGATGATTTTCAAGGTAAAAGATTTTGGATCTTCGACCATCTCCGAAAAATACGAACTTCCACTGACAAAATGCGTTTTGCGTTACCTGGATTCGACAAGGATGATGCCATCCTTTTGTCTGATTGGTTTCCTTGCTCCCAAGCGGCATCACATGATGTGTTACGGACGGCTTCGCCTCTTCTTTTGTTCGAGGCAGAAGCCACAACAATCAGGTTTACGACATCAAGCAGAGACGACTTGTAAGAATTAAAACTGTTTGAAACCCCAAGTCCGAAGGCTCTAATCGAAACACAAGTGGTTGTATGAGGCCACACGCATAACAGCCATAAGTCAATGGGACTTTGCCGAGTGCTGAAATCATGTAGATTGTGCTGAATTTTCTCAGACAAAGACACGCGATAACAGTCCATTAGTTTAAACTAAAGTTTACCCAGCAGCGAAACACTTCTCTAAGGCCCGTTTCAAACGTCGTTTTACTGCCGTGCCTAGCTGGCTCGACTGTCGCACGACTGTAGCACGACTTGGTTTTAGACATCGAATTTAATTCCGTCGAATAAAAAGGTGTTGCCGTCCAATCTCGTACACAGAATCATCGGGTGCCGTAAGCAAAACATCTGACCAGCCGTTGCACGATCGCGAAGCAAATCCAAAATGTTAATTTATGAATTGAGCTCGACACGGCAGTAGCACGACGTTTGAAACCAAGTCGTGCTAATGCCGTAAAGCACGTGCTACACGTATTAATCGACACGGCAGTAGAGTGAAAACAAAGCCTGAGAAAAACAATCAGGTACCTTTTGCTACTTTGGTCACTGTGTACATATCAACAAATCTGTTTTATCTTACCACAGGGAGAAGAGGAGTCCTATTTGTCCGTATTTTCAGTTAAATTCACCGTACAATTGCAGCTCCGTGCCGAATCGATCTTGTTGATTCGCGTGACCAAACAACGTACAAACGATCGTGTTACACTCTTCCCGCAATCCGCAACACGAAAGCCGCAAACAGTAATGACTGTGGGCTTAGCACTAGTGGTGACTAACGTCAAGCGATTTCGGTCAAATAAAGCACGAACATATGAATGAAAATACCTCATTTTCCTATCCAGCAAGTGGTTTGGAAATAATATTCGGCTTTTCCCAGCCTTAAAAAGAACTTTACCAGAAAGCTCGTGAAATTCAACTTTCCGGGAACGATTTTTCTGACTACCGCGCGTGACTACTGCGCGCCGCGGTGAGGAAAGTAGTCATTATTGCTATCGAGTGAGTTTTCCGAAAGTGAGTAAGTAACAATAGAATATACTTCGAAGCCAATCAGCACACAAAGATAACCAAAGTTCGGACTCTGCGAACAGTACGATGATTTGCCGATAGTTCGCGTAACGAAATGCTTGGTGCCTCGTGGACTGTTCATGTTGGCCGTTCCGCAAGGGCACCCAACGAGCCAAATCAACCAAAAGCTCGTAGAAAGGCATTTTTAAGTACCTTATGGTGTTTGAAGTCTGTTTAAAGTGATGTTTTCATAAGCTAGAAAAAGCTCATCTGTTCGGATTCCCTAGCTGAAAGTTTAATTGCCCGAAAATGTTAGGGAACAAAATCTTCCTTTGAGAAGATGTAAGCTGAAATGAATTTTCCACGAGCTTTCTAGGGAAATATTTTCTTTCCGAAAATGCAAGCTGACGTTTTTGACTGCCAAAAACAGCAATTACGACCTTTCCGAAAATCTCAGGGGCTATGATTTCCCAATTGCGAATATTCTAGGCCACGTTTTAGTTACGAAAATCCGAGTACACTCTTTAATTGACGCCGAAAACCCAAGGCGAATTACCCTCCTCCGAACAGATATCTACCGAAAGTTGTCGTTGGGTGCCCCTGGTTCCATCGAGCTGATCTGAACTACAAAGAGAAAAAGCTCTGTAATTTGAGGTGAGTTTTTTATATTTTACGACATTTACTTCTCGCAGCTTTCACATTTTGTTTCTAACCGACCAGATCAAAGGTTGCGTGGTTCTGCGTGGTTACATTTCAGCTTTTAGGTCGATATTTTGAAACCTGATTTGACAACGCGTGACAAACAACGCTGGGTGAGGACAAAACATGATGGACCCCTCTTCTGGACCAGGTCCATGGACCACTTGTATGGACATGGACCAGGTCCATGGATACCTAGAAAAAATCTGATGGAAAAAAGAAAAACACGCACATAAAAAATAGAGCAAAACAAAATCAAATACGAATAAATAAGTACGTTAAAGTAATTAATGCGGGATTTAGAAACAAGCCTAAATAGTGGAGAAAAGTCTGATCGTTGTGATACTTGTTTAGCCTATAAAAAAACCTAAGATGAACCTTTCCATGGTAATTGTTTGACGTATTTTCTTGAATTAAGCGGGTTTTCAGCGAATATTTTCAGGCAAATGATGCGATCGAAGCCAAGACAAGGTTTGGTAGCCGGGCATAATGCACATGTCATCGGCTTCCCCGTGGGGTTGACCCCCGGGCCAACCAGCGAGATATGTGGGGGAATACAAGGAGATGGATGGGATTCTTTGCCCGAGGGTAAGGGAAAATCTTGACATTGTTTTACATTCAAAGATTAGGGGGTGGGGGAATTCACAAATTTAAAAAGGATGTAATGGGGATTTTCAGCTGAGAGACACCTCACCCAGAGGACTTTGTCTTGAGAGATTCCCCGAACCCCCGGGGAAATTCCTCAAGTTTGCTTGACTGATTTTACAACCCCCCTGGTTAGCCCGGGGATCGACCCCACGGGGAAGCCAATGACATGTGCATAAGATTTTGGACTGGTCTCATAATCTGAGAAAGACAGGAATGACAATTGTGGATAATGGGTTGGATTTTCAAATGAAGCACATGGGCAGACAGTGATAACCAAAAGGGAATGCAGCTGTTTCTTTTTAATTTCTAGTGGAAAAAATTATGTCAGTAAATAAAAGTTATGACAAAATCAATAAAAACAAAGTACAAAGTACAAATCTTTCTCCAAATAGTAATTCAGCAATACCTCACTTACATTATGTAGCAATTAATAGTACCAAATTAAGTAGTAAATGAAGTCTTAACTTTCTTTCTTTTTATTTTATCCCATAGTGTTACTTGGACTGCAATGCACAGAAGTTCCCCTTAGCCAGAGCTTTGTACCAGGGAATGATTTTAATAGTTTTAGCAAATCGATTGTGTTGTAAACGAACAAGAAATTTACCAACGTGACCACAAACGTTTTAATCTACGACTTGTCCTAATCAATAGCATATTTTAGGCCAAAAAGCCAAACCTGTACTTATCACACTCTATAAATGTTAAAGCATCCCAAACCGAAACCTCTGATCATAATAAAAATTGATTTCTAAGGTGCAACTTATGATGCACACTACAAATACACCCAGGTAAATATACGGTTTCATTTATTTTCTTATCATTGTTAACTCATTTCTTACGAGAGGCCAATATATTGATCATAAACACCGCTAGTGCTTTGAAAAGCTGCAACTTTCCCAAACCCCGTGCTGTCGTTGAAATGAACTGTTCTTATCGTTAAATGCTCATTTATTTAGACTTTATCGCTCCGTAAACTGACCAAAACTCCCAATTTTCATTGAATATGACCTTTTATTCTGTTGCAAAACCAAAAACGCCCCTGGACAACACCGAAAACTACGTAACTTTGTCTTGAAGTTTTTAAGAGAAAAATCACCTTTTAAAGCTAAAAGTCTACATGCCTGGCAAACTTCGACTCCACTTCTTACGATCTGTTCCACAATTTCCTGCTCACTTCTTTAGCGCGACGTGGATAACGCGTTTGATTTCAGTTGCTCTCACTGATCTGTAATTTTCGCGTTTGTGACCCAAAGGAATTCTGGGAAATTCGTGTATACAATCAGCATGAAAGTCCGCCTATTTCTATTTCAGACATTTTTTAGAACCATGTCGAGCCACCCGGTCCTGCTGACAAAACATTGCACCGATTGCTCGATTGCGTTATTTACAAGTCAAAACTCGCCGAAATTGCCATGCGAGGTCGCGGAATCCACTCACAGAACGGTTAGGAACACAATTTCACTTCGTGAATCGCCATGACTCGATCGAACATTTTAGGCTTCTCACCTCTGTTTTCTTCCAGAGGATTGCCTCTACCCATCAATCCAGCTTTATGATGCCCGGAAGGCGGCTTCTGAGGTGGAAAATGGCTCGAAAAACACACTTATAAATCAAATAGGTACCGAGTTGTAGCTGCAGTTATCGTTAAACATAAACGACTGCTAGCGTGACCAGCGTGAAAACAAAGATAGAGCCTTCGGTGTTGTAGACCAGCGAAATCTCCGTGGTAACCCCTTATTTGGGATAACGAGAGCGATTTGACCTCCTACCCTCCGGAAATTGCAAAAACGACACACAAAACGTCCGTAAGAAAAGAGTTAAATACCGGTAGTAGTATTATGAAACTTTTTTTTTTCTTTACCACAACTTAAATGTTACTCATGTGTTATTATTTTCATATAAAGTTATATTTGTATTATTGTGTTTATCTTTTGTAGAACATAGAGAGTGAAAAAAGAGTGAAAAAGTGCCTTACTTTGATATGTGTATACAAACAGAGAGTGAATTACTCCGAGGATTTGTTTTTAACCTGTCAAGCATAACAAATTAAAAAAAAACAAGTGATGTAAAACGCCCTAGCCTCCCACGCAGTCGTTTTTAGGGGACTCGTATTTCACCTCCTCCCCACTAACGCCTGCTTACCCGAAGCCAACATTCCTTTCCCATTGTTTGGCTCGTTGGCGTCCTAGCCAATCACGATCGAGCAACTGCCAAGCGCTGACAAGTAATGCGTGTTCCAAAGGGGGGAATTTCAGGTATCCATTGATGCTTTGCGGCATTTTTCATGAATTCACGTGTCACTGAAGGAGTACCTCAGCGCGTCGAAGCCGATTTTCCGCACAGTGAAATACCACGTTCTAGCCAATCCAAGGTTAGTTCCAAATCTCCATTTTGTCGTTTAATGTTCCTTTTACATTTCTATGTGTTTTATTCTTCAATCCATGCATTGTTGTTCTCGTTTAGGACGTTGGTTTCCATCCTGTTTTTACTTTCAAGTGCATACATGGTTGGATTACCCCGAACAATCTCGGTAAGCGTGTTTCTTATAGTGAAGGTTTGATGTAATAAATTATTCATGTAGGCAGACAAAGGTTGGCTGATATTGTTTTCACGTACCGACTTCTTTCGACTTCGCGATTTGAACGGTTTTGACCGTTGTGAAATTTGGTAATTTTTGCCATTCATCCGCCAAAATAGAAATCGAAGGTGTCAAATTCTGTAAACAAAATACCGCGATTATCGCGCCAATTTTTTCATGGTTTCGCTATTTTATCGTTTTTTAAGGACATATCTGTTTTATAGTTACCGCGTTTGTGATCTTCGATTATTTTGTCGTAGTAAAACTTTGCTTTGTTACTATTAAAGGTAGAAATATTGTTTTGCGGCGATGGATGGTTCGCAGAAGCGTTTACACGTGACGACTGGAAATACACCGAAAAAGCCCCCAGACAAAAGACCTCGCGAACATGCATCTCAATCACCAGCCCGGCGCTCGCTTGGTTTACAGCAAAGCTCAAGTCCGTTACAGAAGGTAATTCTTTTTTATTCTAGCTGTTACTTGCTTGGATATGATTTCTTTTCCGCCGCGCCCCGCCAAAATTCTACTGTACTAATTTTTTTTTTAGTTTATAGAAAATAAGCTTATTTTTATTTATTTTTTATTTTTGTTTACTTCAGGCATCACGTCGCATCCTACAAAAAGCAAGGTTGGTGCGATCACCAAAAAGCCCAAAGCAGCTTCCAGTAGCTACAAAGAGATCCTTTCCGTGGCAAACAAAGGAGCAGATTGCTCTTGTCCAGTTTATTGCTTTATTTTGTGACCTGAAGCCAGAAGGTACTGAGTGGCCCACTTTCGGAAATCGACACGAATACTGGAACAAAGCAGCGGTTTTCGTTCAAGAAACTGCAGGAACCAAATATCAAAGATCGGGTGAGTCGAGCAATATTTTATTTTTTGCACAGGCATCACAGCTGCTAATAATCAATTTTTTGTAAATGATATGTATCTCCAGATCATTTAATGAAGGGGAGCTGGAACAAATGTTCAGCCTAAGTAGCCGTTAAAGTTGAACTTCCCTTCAAGCATCCATCCTCACGAACACAATATCAGAAAGAAAATTATCATTTATCCGCATGGACTTGAATGTCCATATAATTATCTAAGTTTGACATTAATGTTCATATTTGACTTGACTGTGGTATTTATGGTCAGAGTAAGCAGGGTTGGCACAGTGGTGAGAGCGCTCGCCTTCCACCAATGTGTCCCGAGTTTCAATTGCCCGACTCGGTGTCATATGTGGGCTGAGTTTGTTGGTTCTCTACTCTGCTCCGGGAGGTTTTTCCCCGTGTAATCCGTTTTTCGCCTCTCCCCTCAAAAACATATGACTTTATTTGAGATTTGTAATTAGATCACTGGACACAAGTTGATACCAGCCGATTGTATGGTCAGCTGGTTAGTCTTTCCTGGATAAATAAAGATTATTAATATGTTTTTATTAAGTAATTTTTATCTTGGGGTTTTATTTTCGCCAGCTATTTACAAAGAAATATCTTGATTATTTCTGCAGGCAGCAGTATACGACAGCAAGTTCTGGGTGAACTGAAAAAGAAATATAAAACTGTCACAGAAGCTGAAGATGCTTTGGGGCTGACAATAGAAACCTATTTGGAAGACTCGCCATGTCCAGCAAATGAGATTGATGACATGCCGCAGTTGAATGTGTCACCAGCTTTGCTTGGAAAAATGAGAAGTCTTACCAAAAGTCAGATTTGTGAGTTGCTTGTGGAAGGGCTGGCATCTCTTGGGCGAGGAAACAATACAGATTTATTTGTCACAGAAGTTTGCAATGTACTATTGGCTGTGTTTGAGAAACAGGAGAATTTACATGTAATGGCCATCTTAGACAAGCTGTATGTTTGGTCAGCTGACAGGATGGGTATTACATCTAATCCAGGAACATTTGTACAGCTATCTCTAGAGGCTATGAGGAGGCTTGAGAGTAACAACAAGGTTAATTTGGTATTCAAATTCTGTCAAGGGATAGCACTGGATCGACCAGACAAGTCAGGGTCCCTGATGCCTATTAACAGGATGCCTTTTGGCTTGCTCCAGTACTGTATCGAGTTCTTTACATGCACAAATATCATGCAGGTAATAAGAGCTGCAGAATTATATAACATTATTATTAGCTATATGTTGTCTGTAACTTTTTGAGTCCCTAAACAAACAACAAGAGCAGACTGGAAATGGATGTTGGGTACTGGTGTTCCTTTCTCTCGCGAATTTGTAAACGTATCAAAGCGCTGGAGTAATACGATGTGTTACGAGAGACCTTTAAAACTTGTCAACGCGACTAAGAATTTAGACGCGACCGAGTTACAGATCTGAAGCATTTATCAGTCCATCAAACGTGGAGTAATTAACCGGCGTGAAATTATCACACATGGCACAACAACAAAGCTGGATCTCTCATGGTCCTGCATTAAATCAGATGAAATTCGCCCACACCACGACCCCAAAAAGTCCTGGAGAAGCAGCCAAAGGTTATCAAACACCGGTGACATAGACTGTGCCAATTCATCTGCTTTTTTTCCTTAAGTTCACGCGAAGCGGACGGTAAAATAATGTAGCTTGCTGCCTCGCCGCTCGCTCAATCCATTGCGTGCTGTGGTCTACCGATGGCAAAGTCTCCTTCCTCCAAGTTACTCAGACTAACCAACGATACGCCAATACTTCTTAAATAATTGACTTGGCCCTTCATCAAATTCACGAGAGGTGACCACAACAGCTACAACAGGACCAGGAGTAGCGGCGAGGATATCGAAGATTGAAGGCGAAGCTTGATAAATAAGTGGCTATCGTAACTAGTGGGGGCAAATTGACGAAAATGTTGCTGTTTCCTCTGACAAATTCTTAAATTGAAGTCAGTTGATAGGCATTCAAAGAGTACATGGTAATCAGAGCTCGCTCAAGCTCTGTCTCTGCAATGTTGAACTATAATTCCCGCGAGGCCAAGGTCAACCTTCCAGAATTTAGTAGGTAAAATGTGATTGGCCAAGCGGCGGGAAAGGAATGTTGGCTTCGGGTAAGCAGGCGTTTGTGGGGAGAAGGTGAAATACGAGTCCCCTAAAAACGACTGTGTGGGAGGGAAAAAACGCCCAGGCAAAGTTAGAAAATTTAAATTTGATAAACAATTTTTTAATTTTTTAATTTTTTAATTAATTAAAAAATTAAAAAATCGACAACACAGTCATCATGTACAGCAATGTTACCCTCGACAGTGTTGATGACATCGACTTCAACCAAAGGTAATACCCATTACCAACAATAAAGGCACAGTCTTTGCAATCAATACGAATCAGATGATTGCAATAAAAGCCAAACTACTACAAAAAGGTGACAAGAAGAAAGTCAAAACTGATGATGGAGAAAAATTCCTCCTCAACGCCTACCTAGGTGACCTTCATGGCACAATAAAGGTAACCTTATGGGAACCATTGAATATGGAAGAAGGAAAAACCTATCAATCTAATAACCTTCAAGTAAGAAGAGCCGAATACAACACCAAAGGTATAGAATCTTAGCAACACCATAAACTGAATGCAAAGCTGTAGAGACTGATCCGTTCAAAGAGAATGTGATTCAACCTTCTGAACTACCCAAGTCATTTACAACAACGGTTGTGTCGTCCGCGTATTGGCTTAATTTTATTTCTATATTATTCACGGTGATTCCTTTAATACTAGTATTAGCTCTGATAGCTTTCCCTAGGACGTCAACCGAAAGTATAAATAGGTAGGCTGACAGAGGGCAGCCTTGCCGAACACCCCTTTGTAACTTAAAGAAATTACTTGACCATCCATTGTTTAAAATGCAGCTTTCAATGTTGTTATAAAACGTTTGAATCAAGTTGTCAAAGAGGGGCCGAACTCAAAATATTCAAGCGTACGATTGACAAATGACCACTTGAGTGAGTCGAAAGCTTTTTCAAAATCAATAAAAAGTAACAACCCAGGGATATGTTGTTCTGCTGCACTGTTTATGATACTATCGATCAGTCTAATATTTTCTCCAATAAATCTGCCTTTTAGAACGCCTGTCTGATCGTTGTTAATAAGTTTTGGAATAACCGTTTTTATTCGATTAGCAATGGCTTTCGTAGCTATTTTAAGGTCACAGTTAAGGAGAGTTTACCAAATTGGATTTAAGCCAGGAATACCAACAGTTGGAACTGGACAAAGAATCGAATAAGTATATAGCCATCAACACTCACAGGGGCCTTTTTAGATACAATCACCTTCCATATGGCATCGCATCAGCTCCAGATATTTTCCAGCGCACAATTGAAATTCTTCTACAAGGAATTCTACAAGTTGTTGTCCGGACTGATGATATCCTGTTGACCGGAAAGACAAAGGCCCAGCACCTGGAGCATCTAAAGGAAGTGTTGGCACGATTAGACAAGGCCGGCATTCGCCTTAAGCTGAAGAAGTGTGTTTTCTTACAAACCCAGGTGATTTATCTAGGACATCGTGTAAATAAAGAGGGTATACAACCTAGAGAAGCCAAAGTGAGAGCCATCCATAAGGCACCGGCCCCAAGCAATGTCAAGGAAGTTCAAGCTTTTCTTGGGATGTTGAATTATTATGCTTGTTACTTGCCAAACTTGTCGACTGTCTTGGCCCCTTTACACGAACTGCTTGCTAAGGACTGCAGATGGACATGGGCTAAAAGACAGGTGGAAGTTTGTAACCAAGCTAAGGGCATTAGTGTTAAATTCCTCAGATCTCTTAGTCCATTATGACCCCAGTAAAGAACTTGTATTAGCTTGTGATGCCTCATCTTACGGGCTGGGAGCAGTCTTCTCCCGCATCGTGGATTCTAAAGAAAGGCCCGTTTCGTATGCGTAGAGGACTCTATCCCCTGCTGAACAAATCTATGCCCAACTGGATAAGGAGGGAGGGGCAGTGAGGTTCGGCCTCAAGAAGTTTCACTACTACCTATATGGACAGAAATTCAAGATTTTTACAGATCACAAGCCTTTGTTGGGTCTGTTTAAGACAGATAAAGCTGTTCCAAGCATGGCATCACCAAGGATCCAAAGGTGGGCTTTACTTCTGGCAGCCTATGACTATGAGCTGGTTTACAGAGAGGGTCACAACCACGGCAACGCGGATGGCCTCAGCCAGTTACCTCTACCCGATTCCGTGACGAAGGTTCCAATTCCTGTGGAGACGGTACTTTTAATTGACCAGTTGGAAGCCATGCCAGTGAGTGCAGATCACGTTGCAGATTGGACAGCCTCAGACCCAGTGCTACAACAAGTCCTAAGACGTGTTCAATATGGCTGGGGCGATAAAAGTATGGAGCCATATTACCTGAGGAGAGATGAAATGAGCATACACTATGGATGCATATTGTGGGGAAATAGTGTGGTTATACCAGCGAGAGGTCAACAACAGCTTTTGGAGGGCTCGGCATTTTAATCTCCCTAACCATTCCAAACAACACATGTCGATCTCCAGCCTTTCCCTACATCAAGGTACCACGGAAAGCCGTAAAAATCTCGAGCAAAATCTGATCTTTCAAATTGGCACTCTTAATCCCCACGGTTTCAACGAGCACTTTTCATTCAATAATTTATTCCTGTTTTTCACGTTACCATGTTACCACCAATAGCGTAGCTCCATTTTCTGTATATAAACCATACACAACCCACAATTCCTCGATTCGCTCCGACGAAGGGCTAACGCTCGAATCATCAGCTAATCGAATCCCTGTACGGTGGTCAATTTACATTATCAACTCCGTTGATAAACCAAATTTTCAGGTTATGTGAAGTATGTTAGCTACATAGAGCAGCACCGGCCGCTGCTCCCCTTCATCCCTGGGAATGACCTGAGAAGCCTTGGTCCCGCATACACATAGACCATGCTAGGCCATTTATGGGACAGTTATTTCTTGTTGTGATCGACGCATATAGTGAGTGGATGGAGGTCTATGCAACTTGCAGTACCAGAAAGTGCGACAGCCACTATAGGACTGCTCAGAAGAGCTTTCACCACTCATGGATTGCCAGCCATGGTAGTTTCTGACAATGGCACAGGCTTATCGAGTGAAGAATTTGGCAAAGTCATGACCAGAAACGGAATTTTCCATGTGAAAACTGCCTCTAGACACCCTTCATCTAATGGTCTGGTAGAGACGGATACTTCACAGATTAATGTGATCAAGTAAGCTGAAGCCACTCTGGTAGAGAGCTCAGTTCGCATCTTCAAAGACGGGATGAAAAAGCTGGAAAGATCGGAAGGTACAATGCACACAAAACTCAGCAGATTCTTGTTGGCCTATAGATTGTCCCAAACAACAACCGGAGTTACACCAGCAGAGCAGCTGTTTAACCGCCGCCTAAGAACCCGACTGAATCTCATTCGACCTGATGCGTGGAAGCACACCAATCGTCATAGAAGAGGCAACATGACAACGCAGGGCAGTACGACTATTTGAAGAGGGAGACAAGGTCCTAGTTAAGAATTTTAGTCCGGGGCCCAAATGGAATAAGGCACACATTGAGAAAAGAAATGGCCCACTGTCATACATGATAAAGAATGAAGAGGGGGTGGTAACTCGTAGGCATGTGGATCACACCCTCAAACAGCATGAGGTATCCAAGAGGGAGGATGACGACGTACTTGAGCCTGCGGTGCACGCTGAACAAAACCCGGTACCGCCCACGGCAGCAGAGGAACGGAAGGACGTGGTCTCTGAGGACATGGCCATTAACATAGGGGAGTCTAATACAGGATCCCAGGCAAGGAGGCGTCAGCGCACAAGGAGAACCTCAAGTTATTTAAAGGACTATGTGACTGCTTGAGCGTTGCTTAAGGTTGATTTATTGATCATCTTGTGATGGCTAATTACAGTCAAACGTTACGGAATAATCACTAGCCCATATATGTAGGAACTGTGTTTTGAGTTGAGCACATGTTCGTCTGTGAGTTATCATTTGTTGTCTTTCGTCGATTGCTCCTTCTGTAAATACACTTCAAATCCCTCCTTCAAACTCCTTAAAATTTCACTCAAATTCACGTATACCCCACCTACTGGATCGGGGCATTTGCAGTCCAGAATATTACAAATGCAAGGCTGATACAATGTGAAAAAAGCTGACTTTGCGAGACACCAACATGACCGAAACTCGATAAAGTAGGGTTGCAACCATGGACAGCTGTTTCGTCCTTCTTGGGAATCGTCAGCATGGTGTAGCAAATTTAAATGATGCCAGCTTCAGTGCCAAAGCAAATAAATTGCACAGTGACCCATTCACGATATCGAATTCCGTACCTTGGACTCTCTTGACATCCGACACACGCGTTGCCACACCACGTGTCCCGGATAACAAGGACTCCAAAAGTGTCACGATGGCGTCTCGCAAAGGAAAATGTAGATTGACAAAAACCAACGGCTTAACATTAAAAAACATGGACAAAACCATGTTAAAAGAGACACAGCATATTGGATCCATAAAGACCTACCATCCCAAAATACGGTGAAGTAAAAGTAAAGGACCGCTAACGAGCCCAGCCTCGTTCTCAGGGTCTTCTTTCTGTCCACTACACCCTGGGAGACCTTATTTCGATTTAAGGTGGCCTTATACCCTAGAAAATGTATGGAAATCATAGTTTTTTTTTTGCTAAAAGTGAGTTGGGGGTGGGGGGTATTAAAACTCTTATTTCCCCAGAGATTTTAATGGAGGACTGGGTATTGTTATGTATGTATCTTGTCACATGACAGCTGGTTACGTGGCTATACTCGGCTCATTTGAATTCACACTTTGGTCGGCCGAACCATTTGCAGAATTTACCCTGGAATGTGTCAAAATTGGCCAAAATTACTGTGTTTTGGGTCATTTGCTGGTGCCGGAGCTCATCATCAAGGGCTGAGAAGGCTTAAACCCTGCTAATTCCAAAGAACCGCTTTTTGGTACTGCGAATCCAACAAACTTTGTTCGAACGCTTGCTTGAATCTGCTGACAGTTTGTTGTTCGTGGACAAGGGGCCTAAAAGCAGATGTGCCTTGTCTCACTGGGCTCCAATCCTCACCGGCGGAAGTTTCATTGATTGCTGAAGGTGACCGAACATCTTTTAGTGCAGGATTGAAGCATGGTCTGAGACTTAAAAGAAAATGGTTAATTGTTTCGGAGGAGTCTTTCCCGCTCAAAGATATGTGGAATCTCCCAGGATGCAACGGGAGCAGATTCTTGCTGTTTGGCTGCTTGGTTGAGGCTGTTGATAAAAAGGGAGCTGAGAGAGCTATTGTTTACTTCCTCTTTAATTTGGAAGCAGAACAGCTGTTTGTTATGTTTACACTCTGAATAAAGGATTCAGTCGAAAAAAGATTTGTCCGGTCTGCTCGTTTGCGAGGTAAGATTTTCATTTAATTCTTGCACTAGTTTTGAGCTGATGTGTTGTTTACATCCCATCTCTATGCCATTACTTTGCTGGAGAAGTGCAATGTCATGCCTGTTTGATTTTTTTCCCTTTGCTTTGTGTGTAACAAACACTTTTGCACTGATATTGCTGGAAAAGATGACAAAACCTGGTTACAGCAATTTTTTTCTTGACCCTATGTAGGTTTGAAATTTGAAACTGGCATGGCATTTGTAAATTGCAAACACTATTCTCTTTCCATGCTGTTACTTTTACTAGCTTTTTAGGGTTGAAATTCAAAGTAGACAGACCCTCTAGGCAATGAACCAAAATAAAGCCAACACATTAAATTGTTCTTGTATAACATGCAAAAGATTGATGGTAAGTCTAGGCTAAAAACACTCTTTTATCACGCAAAGTGAAACTTTGAAGATTTTTCTCTCTGCAAATAAGCAGAGTCAGTCTACAAGTTAAGTTTAGGTTCAGTACCTAGATCAATACAAGCATAACCTGTAAAAAATTGTTTCTTGCCTCACTGAGTAAGTGTTTTAGTTCATTTTTGTTTAAAAAAGAAGCAATTTTAAGGAGATCGTACAAAGGCTTGTTCTGTTGCCATGGCAACCAAGCACTCAATCACCATTGTTTTTGTCATCACTCATGGCAACGAGTTGCATGGTGGTGGTTTCTTCTGAATGGGTTTGATTTTGGAGAAAAAGTGGTGTTTGGGAATAAGACCCCCTTAAAACATAAATACTGGCACTGTTGTCGGAAAATATTGAAAAACGCTTTTAAGGTGCGACGGCAATCGTTGTAACACTGTGTTTACAAGTTTTACATACTAATTGTGCATAATATATGTACTGGCTGCTATTATCATTTTCAACTTGTCATGTTCCCGGGCGTTACAGGAACTAGAGCTGGAGCCCATGCTTGTGATGAGGGCATAATGGCGTGGACTCTGACAGACATTATTACAGCTGGACAGCACATGCTTCCAATAATTATTAGGATGGTCCAATATCAATCAATCAATCATTGTCATCGTTAATTGCGTCTGAGAGCTAAAAGCCCGTTCCAAATACGAGCCGTGTATACAATGTTGCCCATGTTGACCTGTTTACAGGTTTTTTTCTATGGAACTGAAAGGCTAGACAAACGATATCAAATAATATTAAGTAATAGTAAATAAGAACCATGATTTTAAAAATGTAATCCTCAAATCCAATCCATACAAAAACGAATACAAGTCGACATAACCTCAAAATAACACACCATTGATCTGATTTGATCATAATTGACATTGATCCCTAGCTTGCTGAGGTATATAGAACAGTTAAATCGTGTGTAAAACATGACACGCTTATCAGGAGACCAATTTGCCGACGATTGAGTGGCAATCATAAGCGCTGTTGACAATTCCGTTATCTCAAATCGCGTGAAACGCACAAACGTGGTCAGCGATTTCATTCACTAAGTCCATCTAGACGGTCACGCGAGGCTTGAAAGACGAGGCAAGAGAAACCAACACAATATTCGAAACATAGTATCCGTTAAGTCATGAATCCCGTGTTTTTATTCGCCTCTTTGCTTTTGAATGCATCTCTTTTGTCAGGTGAGTCAGGCTGTTGTATATCTTAGGGGCTAAACGAGGGTCTGGACTGACTTGGCTTTAAATGGCGGATGCCGGTTGCGCTCCGGACTGTGTACGCAACATGTCGCGTAGACTTCATTCGTTCGGATATTTTAAAATCTACGTACCCTCTTAATTCGTTATTAGTCGTTTCAATGTCCCTGTTGTTGTGTTTCCTCTGCTTTCTATGCAGATCTCATTGGTAACGTTTCGATATGTATATTACCTTCCCCACTACTGAGGGTCACCTTTTTACGACTCCCAGAGACCATCGTGAATGAAAACGAGTTCTTTGTTATCTATTCAATTAGCAGAGACCTCAGCTTAACCTTCATAACATACATTTGTTTCAATGGACGCAATTTACTGACTGCTAAAAGCTTTTTGACCACAAGCAATAGTTTGGCCTCATTTGCAGCATACCTGAGAGATAACTCAGTACAGCGCTAAAGACAGACATCGCATCCCTCTGTTCATTCTTTATTCACAGATCTGTTGTTACAAATGTGATTGAAATGGTGAGGAAAATTTTTTTTTTCATTATCACTCGGCGTTTCCTATTACTTACACAAGAAAGCTATGAAACTGAAATTGCCAAAGCTCAAATTCCACATCAAAGAAAATGATTTTTGCCCTGTTTTGTTTATACTTTCCGCAAAACAAAGTCGAATTCTAGACGATAAATTATTTTACAGAATCAACAATTATTATCTTCTAACGTCCGGTTCGATTTAAGATATTCACGAGTGTTTCAGCCTCAGACGTTTGCCGCAGGAGATGGGGTATCGTATTTCCTTGTCACTGAAGAAAACCATACTTTTACTTTGTTCGTCTGTTTTAACGCGCTCAATGAGCTATATATTCGTGAAACTACACAGTTCGTTGGAGGACGCCGTTCGTAATCTCTATTTCTGAGTAAACTGTTGGAATAAAGTATTTTTGGAGGCCCTAAATAATACCTCCACGCGGAAACCACAACACCGAAAATAGAGATCAAAACATGTGATAGTTGCCAAAATGCCGCCAGAACCGACTTCTTGCTCGAATGCTCGGAAAACAGACCTGATAAGATACAGATGATCATTCAAAGGACGTGTAACCAGTCACGACCCAAGCATATGCCAAGCATGCACATACAACGCTAGCCTCAAGAAAGAAGGTCCTTTACTTGTTCGGCTCTTCCTTGCGTTTACTCTTACGTAACTGCCGAGGCCCTTCAGCCGCGACATTTTACGTTCCATGATATACATTTTGCCGGTTCACCTATCTCTAGTTGGCTGGGAGGTTCCCCAATCTCTTCGTGTCTCCCGCCGGCATAAATAATATACACTTAATGTATGGTCCCGAGGGAAACAGTTAGTTTTGTTTTCCCGAGAGTCCTGATGTTTCCCGAGACGAAGTCGAGGGAAACATCAGGACTCGAGGGAAAACAAAACTAACTAGTTTCCCGAGGGATCATACATTAAGTGCTTTGTTATATACCGACACTTTCCCTTCAACAATTACAGCAAAATAAACTGACAAGCAAACAAAGACGGCATTACACAAGCCTGCTGAATAAATAATTTACAAACGTTTAAAAGTACCCTGAAAAAGTAGAACATGCCTTTCTTGTAATTTCCGAATCTTTTCCTCCTATTAGATGCTGAATTTCTTCGGCTGATACATGAGAAAAACGTTTTCTTTTAGTCTCGGGTTCCATAACGTTTGTATTATCGTTGCTTTAAAAAACACCTGCTGAAAATTGGCAGTGTTCTCAGGTCCGCCTCGTCAATCAAGCTGACGTGAGCACGTACCGAAGATCATGCCACTTTTTAGTCATGCACTAATCACGTGCTGCTGTATTCGGCGCGCGGGCAACAATTGCGGAATTGTATCCCTGTCAGCAGAGGGGCATTTTGTCTGCGCATGTTCCGTAATCCCGTTCTCATGAGGATAACCGCTGGAATGAATCTGTCAAATGAAGGCAGACATGAAGGCATTGAAAAATAAAATGGCGGCTGACAAAAAGCCGTCTTGTAGCTTGCGGCTCTCAAAGTTTCCCTTCTTCAAGCTGTATTTTTATGTGAAAAATTGTAAAAGACGTTAAGACGTTTTCGGGAAGAAAGCTCCAGCCAAATCCGTGTCAACCGAAACCTACATCGACGAATACAATATGAATTTTTGATGCGACATTGAATTTTGATGATGACAAAAAAGATGAGTTTGGTAAGTTTGTCACCAGTCAAATTCAGATTGGATACGACGCTTGTTTGAGAAGTAAAATTTTGGAACATCTGAAAGGGTCTCGTAAGAGCTCTTTAAGAGTACAGCGTGAGTACGGACACACTGAATGACCTATCGTCCGGATCGTCTCGAAGAAGTACAAACAATTTAGTTAACTGTACGTTCTTTGAATGCCAAACTACTAGGGTTGAGAAATGAAGATTATCAGATTGTAAAACTTAAGTCGTAAGCGTATTTGAACGTGAGATTGCGTTGATCTGAGAATATCGCCTTTTTTGTCGAGAAAACAAAACACAAAAACAAAACAAAACAAGGTAAACAAGAAGCTTGAGTTTTAGAGAAAATATCAATTATTTTTATCTTTGTTTCAATACTTGCTTCACGTCCTTGAGATTTAGCAAGTTACCATATGTAGATGTAGATGCTTGAGTTGTGTTACGGCAAAAACTTGCAGCGCGTTTACCTTCTGTTTGCACAAATCTACGTACACCGCCTAGGACACGAGTTTCTTGGGCATGGACAAAAAGGATACGGAAATTGGGGGGATGGATGGTCAACTATAATTTCATTTCCTTTATTGTAACTTGTTCTGTTAGGAGAAGGGTAATAAAGTTGTTGTCTCAGAAGACTACAAATGAGTTCCTAATAAAGTCATGTTCTCAACACATTTGTCATTTAGAAGTACAGTACAAACCACGGAATGTAGCTGTCTTCTGCTTCAACTAGTTGCAGAGACTTTTCAAATTAATTGCACTGCCTTGAGTGGATTGGAATTGTTTGAAGGAAGGGAGATAAAGATTAAGTTAAAATGTGATACACACTCTCCTATC
The DNA here is from genome assembly GCA_016490735.1 of Pachyseris speciosa. Lineage (NCBI taxonomy): Eukaryota > Metazoa > Cnidaria > Anthozoa > Scleractinia > Pachyseridae > Pachyseris > Pachyseris speciosa. The sequence continues at coordinate 332,160 of JAEMWC010000419.1, read as the reverse complement.
CAGTTCCCCCTTTCCAAACCTTTTGTACTGGCTTGACAATAACCAGCAATCATGGATGTAAAGTAACTCACTACCTGTAGCAGTTCCTCCCTTGTGTACAAAAATAAAGAAAGAAGCAAAAAAATAAAAATAAATCCAGACAGATTGCAAAGAGTACATGAAGTTTTTTGAACTTTATTGTGCTTGACTGCTTTACAGGAAATTTTGTTGTTGTTGTTTGGTAAGTGAATTACAATGCCACAGACTCTATAATGCGAAACATGACCTTACGGTAGCATATGGCACAGTGCTTGGAGCAGGTCTGGGTATTTGTATGAGAAAGTTAATGGTTTTCAGGCCTGTTAATTTTGCTGCTGCAGGAAAATAATCTGGTAGTGCTCAAACGGAATTCTTCAGCTGCAATCTCAGTGTCAACATTACTCTAGGGGACAGTTCTCAAACTGCAGGTGATATGTACATATTCACACTCAATATTACAGTTTCCAAGACCGCAGAATTGATCAACAAAGCTTGCTCTTTAACTTGTCTGCCTTGTCATCCTTTTTACGTGTTATCACAGCAATTGGTCTTCTCTGTATATCCTTAAAAATGTTAGGAGAACATAAGTGTTAGTTCCTTCCTTTTAAGCAAATTGTTTACAAAACAGTCTCCATAACCAGTCTAGTGGAGTATCAGTTATATGAAATTGTATTTTTATTAACACAGATTTTGATGGTCAAAAGTTAATACATAGTTGCATTCCATGTCATGATCATCAGTGAACACTGATGATATGTGCATAAAAATGGACTTAATATAAGAGTACCAAGTGTTTTGAATTTATTCATGACCTTCCAGAGAAATTATGGTGTATTTTATTTTAGAACCCTTAATGTTGAAATAGAAAAGCAATACTATCAATCTTTTATGGTCTTGCTTATATCTAAATTAAGCATCAACATCTTTTCCTCCTGTGTATGCTCATGTCATACTCTTTAGCTTGGTCAAGTTTTGAAAATGATTATACTACATATCAAATGAGGAGGCTAAAACAAATCTTCAAGCTTGTTATATTGTAGTATTATTTCAAGCGAACAGTTAGGTTTGATTTTACAGTTTTGCATTGTACCAGCATAAACTCACCTAATCAGTAACAGATAATTTACAAGGGGCTTAGATATGCAGGCACCAATAAACTTAATTTAAATGTTTAGGTACAACAGTTGTGATATATATAGGGCTAGTATATCAGTTCACTTCTGAGCATTCCTCTTGATTTGAAAGATGTACAGGTCTGTACACCATAAAGAGTATTACTTTACCATAAATAAATAAATAATAATTAACACAAGCTCATATCAAGTATACATCAGCCATCTGAAAAGGCCACTTTTCGCCATTCGCTAATCCAAAATATAACATTTCCTAAATTTTCAAAGCTCTGTTGAAAATCAGCTAGTGTACAGACCTCTCATTTAGTTTTGCAGTCCCCGAGTTTAACGATAATATTCCAAGAAAACTTGTGCAACTCCATAACACTTCCCTTCACAAGAAAGTGGAATTGCCAGTATTTTAGCGGATTGCCATGGACTGTTACCATTACACCTTTATATACAAGGCACAAGATTAGGACAAAATTAAATTAACCTTCAGATAATTATTGCAAGTGTCTTAATTAAATATTTCAAGACCCTATTCTTAAACTGAAACAAAGGCAAACACGCCCATTGATAAAAATATAAAGTTTGTTACATTTTAATACCAACATCCATGGGAAAGATGCCTTCTTACATTAGAGAAGAGCATCAATTTTTTTAACTATCACCCGGTATCTTGGTAGTTCGAATTTGAAATGTGACAACAACGTCCAACTTTTAGTTACTCACTGTAAACAGATTATAATAATCATTCTTTAAAAACATTAAGGGCTAACAGCCTTTACTCTGGGGAAAAATGGTGTTTTACATTTTTAAAATTGTAAAAATTCAACTCATAAAATAAGAGAAGGTTGTATGCCAACGAAACAAATAAAGTCCTTGCTTTGAAAGCTCATTCCATTTTTCCCGCTGTTCTCAAAACATTACATGTATCTTTGAAAAATAAATTATTTGTGGAGAAAGTTAAGAACTTAGAATGTCCCTCGACTACGTACTTTTGAATTTCTTTGGTTACAAATGTAACACTCGTAGAGAAAAATAAAACCTTCAAAAGTTCCACTTGTTCTAAGGTAGCCGGCACTGAGGTGAAGTGTACAAAACGAAGTTGAAATCTACAACAAGGGCACAAAACGCACGTCTTCGACGGAGAATGTCAGCACTTTACACCGAAAAAATGAAAAGCGCGCATTTTTTCCCGATAAACAAACTGCATAAAACGAAATTGAAATGAATAAACGATACACTGACGGTATTAAGAAACTTGGGGGTCCGTAAGAATAAAAAGTTACGTTCAAGTCTTTACTTGAGGTATACTACGACGGCAAAAAAAACAAAATAACCACATATCAAAACAAAAGCAGAAAAAACTTTGTCAGAATGCAAATGTAATCTTAAGAAACTACAATAATGGCAAACGTCTATTAAGAATTACCTTGTTAAATAGACTTGAAAGGAACCTCGACAAAAGACCTCTGTGATCCAAGTCTTCGAAAATCTTCGAAAACTAGACGGATGAAACTGCGAAAGTAATGCCGGTGGACCGCTTTCAATCACGGCGACAGAACATTTTTTAAAGTCTTTATACCTTTACGGCTGTGAAGAGAAGGGGAAGACACTGTTACCTGGTACGTTTTAAAACTTGGGGGATCGTGAAAATTTTGGGTAATTTCGCCTCAGAGTTCATCAAAATTAACCTCCAAATCAAAATGTCCACCATAAATTAAACGATGTAGCTTATAATCGCCTTGACCTACAAGGTAGTAATTCAGTTCACATTAAACCTCATCACCAATAGACTAACCTTGATTGTTTGGCTTCTCATGTCAACATCTGGATAGTCGGTGAAATTAATTTTCAAAACCACGAACCGCGGTTGTTTGGCCGCCCAGATCACTTTTTGGCTGTTAAGATCTTCTCAAAACAAGTCACTTCAAGCACTTTGAGTACGCCGAGCACTCGCAATGCATAAATACTTCGTACTTTCGTTCATGTCTTATCATAACATCCGTCCAACTGTAAAAGATCGCTTTCGGAAAACTATTAATAGACCTCTTCAAGGTTTTTTCCGCCATCTTGTAGGGGGTGCAAAAACATTGGGGCGAGCGCGCGGCCAAGCATTAATAAAAACAATGGCGGACGATGCGATCAACACGACGGCTGTCCTACCTTCGTCTTTAAAAGCTTGCTTTGAGAACAGAGGTAACGAGAATAACAAGTAAACAGTCTTTACTTGTCGGCTGAACGTGAAGGTGGGCCTGAAATAGTTTCTGATGCGCAGGCAAGGCAAGGAAGTCCTCGAGTACGCGGACTTCCTAAGCTTAACTGCAAGTTCGCTAAGTGATGTATTCCTATTATCTGAGGAATACTTCCCGTGATTGCTACGCCTTCACATTGCAGTCGGTTACTGTGATAATGACAAACTTTATCCCGATTATATTGTTAAAAGGTCTCACGTTGCGGAGCTGGTCTTTCACAAGTGGCTTAAAGACAAGAAATTGGCCGAAATTTGGTGGAAGCAGGTGGCCAGGGCACGGGCGCGGAGGGCACTTATGTTTGCTCCAACCATTTTCCTGAGGGAAAACGAATGCCAGATAATCCCGAAACAGATTACCCTTCCTTGTTTATGATGGTTTCTGAGCATTTCCAATCCAACACACCAAAAACGTGTAAACGAAATCGACTACAGGTGTGGGAAAGGTCTCTCAGCCCTAAACGTAAAAGGGGTTTTGAATCAGAAGACGAACTGTCGGAGATCTCAGACACCTGCGAAGACGACCCTACTGTTTATAAATTATATCAATACTGTTTGAGCATTTAACTAGAGAATCTGACGTTAGGGTGGTCTGCCCTTATGAACAAGCCACATTCTTTTAGCCCATCAAGACGGTCAAGACCTCCTTCATGCTGATAGGCTACCTCAGCCATGAAAGCTTTGATGGCCTCTTTCTCTACCACATGGTAGCGGGCATTACCCCTTAAATCTACCAAAGCAAAGATTGAGCCCAAGCATTAGCAGCCATGGACAGCTGTTTCGGCCTTCTTAGGCCTCAGCAGCATGGCATAGCTAATACCCAGGCTCAAGTACTCACATATAAGGATACTTCACAAATTAATGTGAGTGGCCTTACAGTGGCTTCAGCTTACCAGATCACATTAATTTGTAGGTATCCTTGTCACTTCAGCCACATCCCACAAGCTTTACGTTTTCCTCTCTTTTTGTTCCCTTGTTCCATCCTTCCGGAACACTCGTACAAGCTGGTGAAATGTAGTTTCTTAAAGGCATAGTTTACTTTATAAAGTAAAGCAATGACGTGGCTGTATGCTTCTCCTGACCCTGCTATGCAAGTGCTCCATGATGTAACAATCCTACTGTCACTCTTAGGTCCTTCAGTGCAAAACCATACTTCATGCGGATCATCCCGAATCCTTTGTGAGGGGCAGACTTTTCCTTTTAAAAATGACAGTTTACTGTTCACAGGGCATTTCGCTATTAAACAGTATCAACAAAACCACTCCTCCAGTAGGAGTAGGCCTTCTGGTCCTTACAGACCCCAATATAGTCCACATCCACAGCCGGCTTTTTTTCGTAAAATATAAAAACTGAACAGTTTACCATCATCGATTTCAAGCCATTCATGAATATTGTTCTGCCATGCTTCAGCAGATAAGGAGTTCGGATCTGTAACAATTCCGTGGTGCGAAAGTCTTGAATTGTACTCGAGTTTTAGGTTTGAATAAATTTCTTGATGAGAAAACTTCTTTGGAACATTGAGCTCGTATGCACTGAATGTCCGAGCAACGAGATCGGCTTTTTTGCCAGTTATATTCAGGGTTTTTTTTTTATTGTTTGTTTATTGTTTATTCCACACAAAATTCTATACAAAGTAATCATAAGTTGGGCCAAAGCCAGGGGCTTAAATGGCAGGGGCTTTTAATGGTTTTTATTAGGAACTGTAGTAAGAGGAGAATAGTGTGAAGTAACAGGAGAATTATTATGAAAAGGCAAAGCTCTATCAGGGGGCAAGCGAAATTTAGCAGGAGAATTCTGCGTAGTAGCCGGAGTATTCTCCGATCTCCGATGCCTAATGAACACCCTGCAGTTTAACACCACAAAGAGCCAGAAAATCCTTCAACGAACTTACAACAACAACAAACAACAACAACAACAATCTTTATTTCGTGCCCGGAAATTACACAGTGTAGACAAATACAAGAGATAAAAAATTACAATAGAAAAGAGCACAGCCACTTAGAAATAGCAAAGCTAATCGAGCTAAGTGGCTGGGCCAAGCGGAAAAAAATTTGCTAATACACTTACTGAACATAGAGCAATAGACAGGATTACGTTTACACACACACACGTACACACAAATAACAATAGACAAGGGGATGTATACACATGAGAACTGGAAAATAAAGTACATCAATGAACCAGTCAGTAGTTGGAGATAAGTGATTCTTTTATGCTGATCTTAAAACAAGTACGACTTTTAGATTTTAGTGAGTCTTCAATGGAATTCCAGACATTAACTCCAGAGAAGCGAATGTTAAATTTGCCATAATTGGTCCTCGCTTTGGGCAGATAGTATGAAATCTTACTTGCCAGTCTGGTTTGATATTGATGCACTTTGTTGATACTCATAAAGAAATCGTTAAAAATTAAGGGCAGTCTGTTGGAGTAATAGTCATACATGAATAAAGCACAATACAAGTATAATAAGTCACTTACAGTTAAGCTTAGGAAGTCCGTGTACTCGAGGACTTCCTCGCCTTGCCTGGGCATCAGAAACTATTTCAGGCCCACCTTCACGTTCAGCCGACAAGTAAAGACTGTTTACTTGTTATTCTCATTACCTCTGTTCTCAAAGCAAGCTTTTAAAGACGAAGGTAGGACAGCCGTCGTGTTGATCGCATCGTCCGCCATTGTTTTTATTAATGCTTGGCCGCGCGCTCGCCCCAATGTTTTTGCACCCCCTACAAGATGGCGGAAAAAACCTTGAAGAGGTCTATTGAGCGTTCTACAAGCAACATGGCTTCCATGAACGATCGTTTAGCATTCCATTGGAGCATGCGCAGACAAAATGCCCCTGTGCTATCCCTGTCGGGATACATTTGAATTTGGTCAGGGGCACGTGACCAAGAATCAACCAATCGCAGTACTCGTTTTGTTGAGTGAAAGTGTAGGTATATAACAATAAGTATTGTTATATACCTACACTTTCACTCAACAAAAGGAGCACTGCGATTGGTTGATTCTTGGTCACGTGCCTCTGACCAAATTCAAATGTATCCCGACCGGGATACAATTCCGCAATTGTTGCCCGCGCGCCCGGATGCAGCAGCACGTGATTAGTGCATGACTAAAAAGTGGCGTGATCTTCAGCACGTACTCACGTCAGCTTGATTGACGAGGCGGACCTGAGAACACTGCCAGTTTTCAGTTTTATAAACCAACGATAATACATATGTTATGGAACCCGAGACTAAAAGAAAACGTTTTTCTCAAGTATCAGCCGAAGAAATTCAGCATCTAAGAGGAGGAAAAGATTCGGAAAATACAAGAAAGGCATGTTCTACTTCTTCAGGTACTTTTAAACGTTTGTAAATTATTCATTCGGCAGGCTTGTGAATAAAGACGTGTTTTTGTAATGCCGTCTTTGTTTGTTTGTCAGTTTATTTTGCTGTGATTGTTGAAGGGAAAGTCTCGGTATATAACAAAGCACTTAATGTATGATCCCTCGGGAAACTAGTTAGTTTTGTTTTCCCTCGAGTCCTGATGTTTCCCTCGACTTCGTCTCGGGAAACATCAGGACTCTCGGGAAAACAAAACTTAACTGTTTCCCTCGGGACCACACATTAAGTGTATATTGTAACATTTTTCCTCGACATGAGCTGTTTTCGTTGTTCTCTCTATCTACTCTCTTTGCTGTAGCAGTAATGTACATTGGCACCCAAAGATAACATGAACTCTTTGTCGCGCATGATCAATTTTTCGCCACATAAATTTGGGTTAAATTTTGATGAACAAGGATTTTTACGAATGCCACCTCACTCATAATTCCATCACTCACACTGGAGAACTAATCCCCTTCTATTTCGGACAGGCGATGAAGTCCTTTGAGGGTGAAGGGAAGGCAAGCCGAGCATTTTGCAATTCAGAAATGTAGAGAATGGGGAGTCCCGTCCTCCGTAAGATTTCAGGCTCGTAAATTTTCAGCTAAACCATGCGAACAGATTAGTCAGTGGTAGCCCAAAGAAATGTGCGTTTAAAAAGTCGCAAACGGTTTGACAGGAAACAACATTGAAAGTATTTGGTCTCTTTGAGCACCCCTGCGGTCAAATCGGAAGATTTTCTCAAAATAATACTTGACGCTTCCTTGACAAACTGGAAATTTAATTTTGACCATAATTTTATTAACCTCTTGGAGTCCCGCCCAGGTTGATAACTAATTAGATTCTCATTTGACTCCTTTTTTCATCTTATGTTCTGCTGTTAATCAGATGCCATAAAATGCTACCACTGCCTTGAAAAGAGCTGGGAAGAATGCCAACAAAGACAAAAGGAGCTCACGTGTGCCGATCCATTTCCTCTTGGGAACAGTCACTGCTACTCTGTCAGTGGAAAATATGACAATGGCACTGCCGTACTGGATCTGGTGGCGAGAGGGTGCGTAGACTGTAAAGGTGGGTTTTTTAACTTTTTTTTTCTTTTTTTTTTTTTTAATAAATGGTTTTTATAATATTTAGACGTGCAATAACACAAAGTGGCGATAATACCAAAAACAAAAATCGAGCAGTACAAGTTGCAGTTGAAATATGAAGGAACAAAGAAAAACATTCCGCTCTATTGCATTGTATTAAAAACATTTCATCAGTTGGAAGTATATGAACCTACAGCGACATAATTGAATACTTATTTTAAATTAAATCTCTCACCTTGAAGAACAACTTCATCAACAAAAGACCGAACTTGGAAAACATATTGACTTTTGTACGAAAGGCGAGATTCTAAGATCTAAGACCAAACCGTACATTGAACGCGAGAAAAATACCAAATACTTTCTGACTGGAAAAGTTGGCGTTACAACAAACAAGGTACAATTGGCCAAATTAAAATCAATGATAAGGAGTGCGCCTCTTCAGACAAGGGAATTTTAGCGGAACACGTATCTTCCAATAAAAATTTATACACGTCCAAAGGAAATACAGGGCATTTTCCATTTACCAAGAGATTCCGGAAATTCCGGTTGGGATGTAAATGGATCTCATGTTTTTGGTTCGTTCCAATGGAAAATTTCAGGAATAAACGGAACTTCGATCTGAAAAGGTAGTCCTGTTTTCCCGTTGGAAACTTTCCGATGGAAAATGCGTGTTCCATTTACCAGTTTCACAAGGTTTCACCAGTTCCAGGTCTTTCACGGCCATTTACGGCCATATCTTTGGTAAGATAGCGGCTCCTTCTTCGGTCACCTCGATTAATAGTTCATACGAATGCCCCGTGTGCCATGGACTAGATCTTCATACGTTAATGAATCACAATTGTGTGATGTATGCCATTGGTAAGGAGAATTTATTGAAGAAAACATTAAATTTTGCCCGAGGGTTCTTTGAGTAAGCTTATTCTGATTGTTTCCCGCTAAAACTTTGCATCTGAAATCAAACAAGGTCTTTCGTTATTCTCCTTTCACAGTAGGCGTTTTAAGTGCGGCCTTGCCATACAAACAATAAGAGTATCGCTGAGGAATCTTGCAGTGACTTCATTTCCCTTCACTGAGCTTCAAGGGTCCCTCGAGTCGCCCTGAAGTGGCTTGTAAATATTCATCGATGAAACATCGTGGCCATATATTTTTGAAAAATCCTTCATTTCGACGATGATCGCGCCTCATATTTAAGTTGCAACCGCTGCAAGGATAGGAGTGTCATTATCGTCTTCTGAATTTAAAAGACCTTCTTCTTACATAGACAACTCTACAGTTTCATTTAAGGCATCTTTGTTGTTATTTAGAAGTTTAACGGGAAAGTAGGGAACCTGGGAATGAATGGAACGTTTGTCAAATGGAACGCGTTCTTCACCGATGGTCATTTCCCATCGAAATTTCCGGTATGTTTTGATAAATGGAAAACGCTCATAAAAAATCCTAAGGCTTCAAATCAATGTATTGAACGTGAAACTGACACAGTTCTTCAGAAATGAAACGCGTACAGGAATCTTGCTAAGGTTTTCCAGCTAAAAAGGAGTGTCTATAGAGGCCAAAAAAACGCCTGTCACTGATGGCTTACCGGATGAATTCTGTTTGGACACAGATATCCACTCCCCTTGTAAACGCCTTAAATCATGCCTACGAAACAGGCCCAAAAAGTACCGGAATGAAACTTGAATCTCACTGATGGAAGTCCTGATGCAACGAGACTTTCTTTTGTGACTCCATCTTAAGTAATTCGTCATCACCATTAGCCGACGAAAACATTTCAAAAGTAACGAAACACTAAAAAGTCTAGAAGAAGTATGAGGAGCGATTACTTTGCGGTCCAACAAGTGATGATCTATTTTTCATAGTTTTATTGGCATACGCCCTTTCAGTGCAGCCCCCTCCCCCTGCCCCGTACGCTTATGACTCTACAAGTGCTTGTCATCTCTCATCCCGACAAAACAGGTCACGTTGTGTTGCACACAGTTGCCTCAAGGCCCGGCCAAACGGATCCAGCATGCTGACGCAACATCGTCCAACATTGCTGAATCCAACATGCTGCACTCGTTTGGCCACGACGTTGCATGATGTTGGATGAACGAAGTTTGATGTCCATCAAACATCGTCTTCAACATCATCCAACATTTCTTCTGTTCTCAAGTGTGAACAACAACGTTGCATTCGTTTGGCCACTGAGTTCAACAATGGTGAACTTGCGCATGCCCACTAAGCTGACTGTGTGGTATCTGCATTTATTGTTTATACTTGCTTTGCGCGTTGCCGCGAAGTGTTCAAGCTACAGTATCACGAACGAGCAAAGTTTTCAATCTCTCAACGAAGAGAGCTTTAACAAAAACGGTCTCTCTTCAAAAAGTAAAAGAAAGAGTAAAGGAGTTGCTGAAACTGTAAGACCAGAGAAAGCGAGAAGAATTTCTATGCGGAGATTTATCGGTCTGGCACCATTTTCTGGGTAAACAAAGAAAATATGGCAAGGCAAAATATGGTACAGCGGTTAAAAATATACTACTAATATAAACAATAACACCCGGCCAATTTATAAAGCCAGAGTTTTTCACTGCCAACGTTATCATTTAGGGCAGGTTTTAAGTCCCTTATCAATAACATCTATTTTATCTTACAATGTAAATCGGATCGTCCATCTGCCAAAACTTCAAAGTGATCCCATTTGTTGTGACCAGTTGCGATTGTGTGATCACCAACGGCGGCAGCGTGGCCTGTCTGAGTCAGAGCTCTGAAATGTTCGGTCTTCCGGTCCGCTTTTTTTAAGGCATCACAATCCCAACAAGTAGCTTTATATACAATCTTTGATTTTTGAGAGCGATTGAAGCGATCTTTGTAAGGGAAAAAGGACTTAATACGACGAGTGTATAATTTCTTTCAACATGAATGATGTCCTAAATAAACACAGGAACAGGCCTTCAGATCCTATACATACATACATACACATGAATAAAATTATAACAAGCATAAACCTCGCTTTACTTCCCACCATATATTTTGAATGCCCCATGTATGGGCACCAGTTTCTGGTTCTTAGAGGTTTAGGCGGTGGTTGGCATGGCTTTTTCTTCAACTGAGGTTTCGTACATTGTTTGAGTTGTGGTAAATTTGTGCGCCCAAGTGTATGTTGGGGTTAATATTTTTTGATGAAAAGCTTGTTGTCATAAAACCATGATTTATGGCCCATTGATGCCATTCCATCGCAACCACTCTTCAGTCGAGCATCGCCATTCATGTCCTTCTTGCGATGAAACTCTTGTCCAGCTGAATGCGTTGCTGTGTTCGAGCAATCTATAAACCAGTCGTGATCCTGAAGGATCTTAATTCGTGAGAGCGATCAAGTTCACTTGGGTCATTTTAGCGCGACAAAACACGTCGTTTGGTATACAGCAGAAGGGAAATAAATATTCCTAATTTGCTTTTTTATATATTTAAATGGCCCAATCAAAGGGTAGAGGAAGCGCATTCTGTTGTGCAAAGCAGGTTTCTCGTGCCGGCATTTCTTTTGTTTATATTTTTATGAAGATTTTTTTCGATGGATAGGTATGATAAAACTTAGTTATTGACAAGTACCTTGCAACTGATTTGTGTAGCGCATCGGTAAGGTGACGGGCTGGTAAAGGCCCGGCCAAACGAGTGCAACATCATCCAACATTGTTGAATCCAACATTGTTGGACGATGTTGCACAGTGTTGAACGAGGTGGCCAAACGAATGCAACATGTTGGATTCAACACTTGGTCTCAAGGGATTGGGACCAAAATTTACCAAGACTCCTTAGAAAACAAACCCGTGCGATATTGTCTTTGTTAGCCCAGAAAATGCTGCGAGACCGATAACTGTACATAAAGCCTGGTTTTCACTAGCGACTCAAACACAAGCGCAAGCATAAGCGCAAGCTCAAGAGCGCTTATTTCACCGTGAAAACGGGCTTAACGCAAGCATAAGCATAAACGCAAGCACAAGCGCAAGGATCAAAATTTTTCCTTTTCCTAGTGCTTGCGCTTATGCTGGCGTTCGCTTGCGTAGTGTTCGTTTTCACTTAGCATAAGCTACGTATGCTTGCGCTTGTGCTTACGTTGCTAGTGAAAACCAGGCTTAAGCCTTTCGACCTCCGCGTAAAACAATCTTCTCGCTTACGCTGGTCTACAGTTACAGCTACTCCTTTTCCTTTCGCTTTCTTTTTGAAGAGAGATCACTTGTTTTAGTGCTCTCTTCGTCGAGAGATTGAAAACTTTGCTCGTTCGTGATACTGTTTTTTTAACACACACGCGGCAACTCGCGAGGCAAGTATAAACAATGAATACAGATACCAAATGAAGAATGATCCTCGCAGTTGTGAACGCGATTTATGCAATTGCGAAAAGAAGCCTGAAAAAAATTCAGGACTTCAACGGGGTTTGAACCCGTGACCTCGCGATTACCGGTTCGATGCTCTAACCAACTGAGCTATGAAGCCACTGACGTTGGGAGCAGCGTCAGTGCTCCCAACGTCAGTGGCTTCATAGCTCAGTTGGTTAGAGCATCGAACCGGTAATCGCGAGGTCACGGGTTCAAACCCCGTTGAAGTCCTGAATTTTTTTCAGGCTTCTTTTCGCAATTGCATAAATCGCGTTCACAACTGCGAGGATCATTCTTCATTTGATTTCATTTCCGCAGTTCATATATGATTCATTTCATATATCATTCACACTCATTTCTTTCACGGGAACATATGAACCCACAATTGACCTGCTCCCAACGTCAGTGGCTTCATAGCTCAGTTGGTTAGAGCATCGAATCGGTAATCGCGAGGTCACGGGTTCAAACCCCGTTAAAGTCCTGAATTTTTTTCAGGCTTCTTTTCGCAATTGCATAAATCGCGTTCACAACTGCGAGGATCATTCTTCATTTGATTTCATTTCCGCAGTTCAAATATGATTCATTTCATATATCATTCACAATACAGATACCGCAAAGTCAGCTTAGTGGGCATGCGCGCATTCAACATTGTTGAAAACAGTGGCCAAACGATTGCAACATTGTTGTTCACACCTGAGTACAAAAGAAATGTTGGATGACGTTGAAGACGATGTTTGATGGATATCAAACTTCGTCCAACATCATCCAACATCATACAACATCGTGCAACATGGTGGCCAAACGAGTGCAACATGTTGGATCCAACAATGTTGGACGATGTTGCATCAACATGTTGGATCCGTTTGGCCGGGCCTTAACGGAAAGCCGAGCGTAGGGCGATGGATCAGAGTCCAGTAGAGCAGTCAAATAAATTCAGAGACATAGAGAAAAAAAGGGGGCCTTGGGATGGAAACATAATGGGAAAATAGTGGGGAAAAGATGCAGGGGGAAAAGGAGGAATGTGGGACAGAAAAAGAGCCCTCTTTTATTGCTACAGTAAGTAATAATTAGCAATGTATATATGCGAAACCCTTGGGAATAAGTCATTGTCTTATTAAAACCATGAAACGCATACATAATTAATGAATAGAATGTATAATTAATGTATGGGGCAATATGGAAATTTACACCAACGACGTCTCGTCATTTTCAAGTTGAAGGATAAAACTTGTTTCACATGCGCTTATAGAATAATCAATTGTAAAAATGCTAATGAGGTACTGACTAAAACTCTAAAATATTCACATAGGAACAATACGAGAAAATTGAGGCAAGAATGCCTAAAAAACGCTAAGGCGAAAGAGATAATATTAAAAGTGAATTAATTAGGTAAATACTTTTGCGCGGATCAAATCACTCTGTTCAATTCTGGTTTAAGTTCATGAATAAGACGCATTCAAACAGTCTAGTCTACTCTGACACTTCTTCAAAATCTTGAAACTTCTTTCGATGGTCTCCGGATCCTTTCCATGCTCGTACTTTACGTGGTTGCCGATTGTTGATCGCTTAGGTTTCTCCACACGTTGATGTAGGTGTCGACTTGTGAAGCCGACCTGATAGGTCTGCATCACACAGACCACTCTTACAATAATGAACAACGTTTTGTTGATTAACAATTGGAAGTTTGTGTTCTTTCGGTTTGAATTGTCCTTTGTTCTTCTGACTTGTGTAAACGGGCTGGAGACGGCATCAATCTTTCGGCTGAGATCACCGAGTTGTTGTCTTACTGCATTTACTGATTTCTGGTCTTTGAACGGTAAGACAATTCTGATAGGAGCATCATGTTCATCGCATACTTGTTGTTTAGTGCATACCTCCTCAAATGTCTAATGGTATTCTCTACGAGAATTACAGGATAATGCAGGCGAGTAAAACCAGTTTTTAAACGTTCACATGTTCTTGATGTTTTACTTAGACCTTCGTGTCTATAGTCGGCTTTAGTCGGGGTCCATTTCTGATGATCACCATTCCAAGAAAGGAAGTTTGCCATTGTTTTCGAGTTCCATTGTGAAACTGAGTGAGGGATGGATTTCATTCAGTGTTGACAAGAATTCAGAGGCAGATGAAAAATCGGGCATTTTGCTGAGGGTGTAGAAAGCAGGCATGCTGTTTTTGTTTTCCAGTTTTTCTTTAATATGGCACATAAACGCATTTGCCATTAGTGGTCCGAAGGGAGAGCCCATGGCAACACCACCCACTTGCTCGTACAAATTTCCTTCTAACTGGAAAAGTTGGTTTTTCGTAGCAACCTCTAACACCTCTATAAGGTCAGTTTTTTGTGATGTTAGGGCATATTCCTTATTGAACCAATTGCCTTTGAACGCTTTCTCCGCTGGGATTTCGATTGTTTCATCTATTGGTACATTTGTGATAAAGATCGACGATCAGGACATTTTAGTGTCATACGATGTTTCGCCCCCACTTCACAAACGTACCAGTATAGTAGCGGATTCAACTCGGATTTTTCACGCAAAAATCCGAGTTGTGTTGACCGCTAAATTCATGACTCGGATTTTTAATGCAAAAATCCGAGTTGTACATTTTTCAATTAAAATACATTTATTTATGTCCTATAAGAGCCACGGAAATGAATATTAGTATTGGGGCTTTCACGAGTTTTCCTACATCGGCACTAAACGCACAAAACATGGTTAACTAACTTCCCGATGATTCGACGTTTTGAAAGATCTAGCGCTGTATGTGTCATTTGAAACATCGACATTTTGGTGTTTCGAACTGCCACGTACATAGAGCGCTAAATCTTTCTAGCCTCGACACATGTAAATGAGGTCAGGGACTAAATTGGCTGTAGTTACTGCGAAAACGCAGTGTTTCCGTGTTGTAGTGGATACCCCGCATCGTCAAAAAACAAATGACATCGTGTATTTGTTAGGACATCCGCAAAAGGTAAAACAATCGTTGATCTGTTTGTTGAAACGCGTTTGCATTCGACTACGGAATCAATTTTCAGGAAAAACTTACCAGTCAAAGTAAACGGCACTCCGTACTGCTGCCGTTGGATGGCTTGAATATTCAAAGCCACCGACATAGCTGATTTTCATGTGAGCGTGCACATCTTTTTCACAGATCATCAGTTGGTCTGCGTGGCAGGCGCTAGAAAGGGAAGTCAAAATTCTCGCGAGCTGATTGGCTGGCTAATTTTTATCACCAATAAGAGTGTAGACAGGTAAAATTGTAATTTATGCAAGAATTTGTAGCAAGATGGTGTTTTATGTATGGTCTATATGGCATTCGCGCCCTCACAGGGTCAAAATCTTCCTTTGAAAAACTGCTAGCTGAAATGAACTTCCCAGGAACTTTCTAGGGAACTATTTTCTTTTCGAAAATGTTAGCTGGCGTTTTTGACTGCCATAGACAACAATTATGACCTCTTCGAAAACCTCAGCGGCTATGATTCCCATTGTGCGATTCTTTTAGACCACGTTTCAGTTTCGAAAATCCGAAAATCCGAGCGGCGCACTCTTTAATCGACCCCGAAAGGCTAAGGCGAACTACCCTCCACCGAACAGATATCTACCGAAACTTGTCGTTGGGTGCCCCTGAGAAAAAGAACTACAGAATTATCACATGCTGTATTCATAGGCCATTTCGGAAAATACCATAATACTCTTTGTTTGTCCTCCCACATTTTGCATAAGCATTGTTTTTGTTTTCTCTTGGGACCATCGTAAGTCCCAAGAGAAACTGGAAAAAATGCTTATGCAAAATTTGGGAGGAGAAACAAAGAGTATTATGGTATTTTCCGAAATGGCCTATTACTCGACGCCGTGTAGAAGCCCCCGAAAATGAAGCAACCGCCAAAAACACAATCAGGTTTACGACTTTAAGTAAAGACTACTTGAAAGATTGCATGAAGCCCCCGCGTGCAAAGGCTCTAATATATCGAAACAGAAGTGGTTTGTGCAGACTTTTCATAGGTAAAGACACGCGATAGCAAAATTTTCCCCAGCAATGCAGCAAAATATACTCCTCGTAACTGCGGAGTTCGTTCAGTAGACATCGACGCTGTCAACTTTTTAGCTAATGAAATTTCTTAGCTGCTGTATATAGCAAGTCAGAAAGCGAGAAAAGCTATTGACAACGTTCGCGTGAGTTTGAATAAAATTCATTTACTTCGTATGTTTACGGCTGTTTACAGTGCCTTTTCTTTCACTTAAACCCGTCATCTCGGATAACGAACGAATCTCCCGGCCTCCTCTGCGGGTCACCAAATCCTCTGCACAGTCTCTTCTGTTCGTCCCAAAAGTTAACTGCTCTTCACTTGGGGATCGGGCCTTTGCCCGTGCTGAACCTGTGTTATGGAACCCGCTGCCATTAAAGCTCAGGCAACAATTTGAGCTCGCGCATGTTCCACGATGTCTCTTCCTCAGAAACATTTTTCGTTGCCGTAACAATGTTTCCTTGGATGGCTAAACAGGGAAACATCGCGGAAACATTGTTGCCTCGCAACATTGTTGCCTCGTTTAGCCAGAGCTTAACTTTAAGAACAAGTAGCAGCCTCGCAAACAGTAATAGCGCGATAGGTCTATGTCACTGGCCAAACTCGGGTTCCACGCCTTGTCTATTCATCTTTGCCATCGTTGTCCGCGTTAGGGAGGGGCCAAGAAATTTTGCGGCAGGAGTGGAGTTCTTTAGGTGGGACCGGGGCGAGTGCACAGGATTTATGGAGGGTAGGTGGGCATATAACGGGGGCTGGCAAAAAGACAAAATCCCTTGGTTGGCACCTCTGCATTTCTTTCAAGGGGAGTGGAGCAGTTATCTCTTCATTGCAAAACAGGAGACTCTCGAGGAGAGAGAGGACAGATAGTTTAAATAGACGATTTTAAGACCAACTTTACTATTTGCTGCTTAAGCATAAATCGCCCCCATAATCCGATGTCCGTCTTTTGACGCTTTGGACCGCATGTACTCTCTTGTTTGAACTTCGAAAATAAGCTCCTCCGTATAATATGCCACTCCATACCCCAGGAGGCTATAGTTTATTTAAGTTTCTATGGTTTATAGGCTGATAAACCACGCGGGATGTTGGAAGAACACTCGAAGAATTCGTAAATCACGAGCCGCAGGCGAGTGATTTACGGATTCTTCGAGTGTTCTTCCAACAGCGCGCGCATTGATTTGGTTATTATATAAATGAGAATTTTCATCAATTGCATAAAAAACAGTATGATCAAGCCCCCCACGCTTCCTAGACATAGAATTTGCAAGAAAGTGCGAACCCGCCACCCCGATCCCAACAGGGCCAGCCCGCCTTTTCATATGAACACGTCGCCAGAATTTTTACAAAGCATTTAGTGGTAAGGTGAGATCTCGGTAACCGAGTAGCCCGGTCAACCGGGCTCATATGAAGAGGCCCTTCGGGGCGCGCAGAACTTAAATTTCTTTAGTTTTAGGAAGGAAAGGATATAGTAGGTGGCCGGGCATAGTGGAGATCTTATTGAGTAGCGCACGATCTGTCTTTCTAAGACATCATATAGATTAATTAGATATGATATGTAACTGCGCTTCCAACAGCGCTGTAGAACACAATTCTGGACTAACAGAACTGTTGATCTAAAAACGTAATCTTTATCTGGTTGTTGATATCCCTCGTTACGTAAAAACCTTATCACGTTAAGGCACTTAGTGGCTTCTTGCAACTTAACTTTGATATGCTCATTGAATCTATGATTACTTTGTGAATGATGTATGAAATAAATCATATATGAACTGCGGAAATGAAATGAAATGAAATGAAATGAAGAAGAAATCCTCGCAGCTGTGAACGCAATTTATGCAATTGCGTATAGAAGCCTGAAAAAAAAAAAAAAAACAGGACTTCAACGCTGAAGTCCTGAATTTGTTTCGCATAAATTGCGTTCACAACTGCAAAGATCATTTCTTCATTTCATATGATTACTTTGTAAGGTAACCCCGGCCTAACACTTTTAAATTACACGAGACTCGATTTTTATCTTTAGCTTCCCGTTGTAAAAGATTAAAAAGGGAGGAAGGGTCAAAAGAAACGATCTCAAAGGATTTCGTTTGCTATGAGATGTAGGTTGGAGTAGTTCAATTTTGAGTAAACATCTTTTTTGAGAGGGATTTTAGATAGCGTTAGAATGTTTCTAGATTCAGCCACACTCCACGTTTCATGAGATTCGAGTGTCGGATAGCAGGGCTACTAGCTACATGGCAGGTTATTTCTCTCGAGGGCAAGTCAGTCTGAAATTAAGACTTATGTTCTTCCCTGCAGATAAGAAAAAAGCCTGTGAAGTGTTTAAACTGGTGTTAGCAACAGTCACCCGCAAGCCTCTTACCTGCAATATGGCGTGTTGCACGGAGGACTTATGTAACACAATGGTACCGATAGTAACGACAACTCAACGTTCATTGCGCACGACGCCGTTGTACTCCAACGCAGATCATATCTCCTTAAAAGTGGTTTCTTTTATAACCATTGCACCTCTTGCTCTTATACTGGGAATATAGAATTTGAACAGCCCTCCGAGAATTTTGTCACACAAATGGAACTGATGAGTGCGATGATGACGTATGGATATTTTTGATTTCGTTTGGAAGGTTTCTCTTTGGGATGGGGCGGTGGACGGGGACTGGGGACATCTCGTTCTTCTTAAGGCCTGTTTACACAGGCGATTTTTGTCGCGGCAACTCGGCGATGCAATTGTTTTCGCGCTTAAGTTGCAACTTCAAACTCGCACGTGTAAACGAGGTGCAATTTTCAGTGCAATTCACCGCCGTGATATTGCTGGGGTTTCCAACTTACTCGAAACTTGACGCATTCGCAGCATTTTTTTGATAAAACCTTGTTTCGTGAGTTGTATCTCAAATAGCAGTGTGTCTCGGCAGCAAATTCCACTAAAATTGTGCTGAAATCACACAAATTTGAAGTTGCAACTTGAGCGCGACAAAAATTGCATCGATTTGAGCGACAAAAATCGCCTGTGTAAAAGAACTTTAGCATTACATTTATTTCGTACACTTGGGTGTGGTTGGCTCGACACCCTAGAAATCACCGGAATCAAACATTAACTTTACTGACTAACTTCAGAGTACTGGAAGAGACATAAAACCAAACAAAGTAAGAATGTAACCAGCACTTGTTGCTAGGAAGAAGATCTGGTGGTGAACAATGAATAGTGATTTTGTGTCTCGGGACTATCGGTCTGATAGTTACCCCTTGTCCTCGCAAATTTGATGAATCTTAACTTCTCGGGCGTAATATTTGTTTTAATAACATCAAATTTTCGGGGGGGGGGGATAATTATTAGCTGATTATCCTTCGACTGAAAACATATACAGTTTAGGTAGGGAAACAAATTGAATGCAAACATCCACGTGACCACAATAGACCACGATAGACGTGCAATAAAACGTGATACTCAATAACAAGGAAAATGGAAGCGATATTGTGTTTAGTTTTAATTTCTTCTGTATAGTTCTCGCTTCAGTTCTTCAAAAAAAATGGATAGCTTTATAGATAAATCCCTTATCTAGCGGATAAAACGTACTGCACCTAATACATGTTTATCCGTTGGATAGTGGCCTATCCGCGGAATAGCGATATCCGCTCTTTGAGAACCTGGGGCCTGGTGCTGAAGAAGGATAATTTTCAAATGAAGAATGATCCTCGCAGTTGTGAACGCAATTTATGCAATTGCGAAAAGAGGCCTGAAAAAAATTCAGGACTTCAACGGGATTTGAACCTGTGACCTCGCGATTACCGGTGCGATGCTCTAACCAACTGAGCTATGAAGCCACTGACGTTGGGAGCAGGTTAATTGTGGGTTCATATGTTCCCGTGAAAGAAATGAGTGTGAGTGATACATGAAATGAATCATATATGAACTGCGGAAATGAAATCAACTGAAGAATGATCCTCGCAGTTGTGAACGCAATTAATGCAATTGCGAAAAGAGGCCTGAAAAAAATTCAGGACTTCAACGGGGTTTGAACCCTTGACCTCGCGCGATTACCGGTGCGATGCTCTAACCAACTGAGCTATGAAGCCACTGACGTTGGGAGCAGGTTAATTGTGGGTTCATTGTTCCCGTGAAAGAAATGAGTGTGAACGATATATGAAATGAATCATATATGAACTGCGCTCACGGATTCAAACCCGTAAGCGGACAGCAATTCTCAATTCCCCTTTTTACCTCCCAGTCAAACTGTTTTTACACTCTCTCATAGGCGGTTTTAAAAATTGAATTTTTCTTTTGTTTACCTGAATCTCTCGTAAGCAGACACCCGTGTATAATAATTGACGCTTGGCAGTGGAATTTGCCAGACGTAACTAATCGATGAAATCAATAAAATCAACGAGTAATCAATTGGTCATCGATGGCTAATCACTTGATTAGTCATTGATTATTGCCGATGATCAATGAGTAATAGATGAATAATCGATAGGCCACAAAATTTTCACTCATCGATTAGTCATTGATTGTATTGATTAGTCATTGATTGCATTGATGACATTGATTAGTCATCGATATAATCTCGTGGCTACACAAACCATACCAAATCGAAAGTAAAGAAATAAAAACAACTTCAAGGCACATGAACACCAAATTGAGCACCGAAAGTCGCGTTCAGTCCTTTCTAAACAACTTAAAACCATCATTCTTAATAGCTTTTAAAAACTGTAAAATGATCCCGAAACTGCCAGAATCTTTTCTCGACTACCACTGATTTCATTCAAACGAGACAGAAATGTAGGCAACATTGTAGTCAGAAGCGCATTCAAAACAAATGAGCAACCTGGCACCTTTAAATGTGCGCGCTCGCACAAAACTTAGTAATTTCATCCAAAACGCTGACAAAATATCGGACCCTAAGCGATCTGTTGAGATCAGTTATCTATTGCATAACCTGTACACATAGACGAAACAGGAAGACGACTAAGCGACCGATTCTGAGAACACCTCTGTGATGTTGAGAAAGATGACAGAGACGCATCCAAACCAGTCGCCCAGCATTTTATTCTCCCTAACCATTCCAAACAACACATGCCGATCTGCGGCCTTTCCCTAAATCAAAGTACCAGGCGGAAAGCCGTAAGAAGTTGTCTTTGATTTAACCTATAACGACGACATCTGTAGCATAAGACTCATTTACTTCAGTAGCGCGCAGACGCTTGTTGATGAGCCAGACCATGACGGTTCTCCCTCAAAGACGATATAGTACTCCTTGCGTAATAGATGTGAAGCATAATAATGTGTAATCAATGAGTAATCGATGGATAATCAATAGGTAATCGATGGGTGATCAATAGCATCAATGAATAATCAATGACATCGATGAGTAATCGATGTCATCGATGGGTAATCGATAGGCCACAAAATTTCGGGTCATCGATTACTCATTGATCATAGCCAATAATCAATGACTAATCATTTGATTACTCATTGATTACCCATCGATTACTTATTGATGTCATTGATTAGTTACGTCTGGAATTTGTATTTAATTTGCAATTAATCAACAAAAATACTGTATGACATTTGACAGAGCAACAAAACAGTGGGGATCGGTTTTGTCAAATCTCCATTGGTCCGCGGGAAAGAAAGCTGTCAAACGAAAATAAAAAACAACAGTCCGACGTAAAAACAATGTACAGTGTATTTGCCATCAAAGAGTTTCAGTTGCTACTTTTGGCTACCCAATAAAACATGTAATTAATACCCGCTAATTAACTCTCACTTAAGCAGACATCCGCCATATTTTTCTTGGGTGTCCACTTATGGGAATAATTCTCGTAAGGGGACAGCTCTACTAACGGAGACTTTTTCCAATTCCCGAGGGTTTCCGGTTACGAGAGAGTTGACTGGAAATAAATCAGCCCAATTGCAATTCGCACTGCTTTAGCACGAGAGTTCTACTATAAAATATATCCTTCATAACCTGGAGATACTAGACTAGGTTTTATGAATGAACATTTTTGACTAAAACAGAAAGCGTTTTCAAAATTTACTCTTCTTCTTGTGTAGCTCCAAGTCCTGGCTCGTCCCCAGTCGTCTTCATATAGCACACGGCAAAGGGAGAGAAGCACGCGAGGTGAAGAAGCAGGGGATGATGGGAAGCATTTCTCGGTACCCATCTCTCCCTGCGCTGTATGAAAACGACTGGGGACGAGTCAGGCCTCAAGTCAGTCTTTACCTCGTCCTGCACATTTCATTCCAAAACGCAGTAGCACAAAAACACCTTCGCATGTTTAAATATGAAAAATAAAATTGGGAAGAAAGCATTTTTTTATATATTTTTCCCTCTAGTCTATTCGGTAAAAATGTTAATGGTATTGGCGTAGCATTTTATATGAAATTCTGAACTGTTCACAAAACTTGGTACATAAGCGAGTAGCACTTTGCTAGCAATTCGTTCATGCTGGTATGGTAATCAACTAAGTCGCAACGTAGAAGTTTCCACTTTTTCTCTTTTTCCATTTCATCCATCTTCTCGCGGTAACCAAACTTTGTAGTTTCCTTGTAATAGTTGGGATCGACGCTTTCGTGGTAAACATCTTTGCGAAGGGTAAAACCAATTATACCACCTGAGGAAACAAAACAGGAAATCAATGCGGTGTTCCTCGTACATCGTATTGAAAAATATCGGGAGGGTCAAGTTTGGCAAGGTAACGTAAAATCACACAAAAGCCACAGGGCCCCAGTTTTCGTAGCATCAAGCGGAGTATTGCGACTTTCCTGGGTGAGAAGTTAGTCCATCGCTAGAGTGCGGCCACTCGCACTTTTTTCATTAGATCCCAAGCGCGAATAGAAGAACACGCCAATATTCGCACTACATAATTAATTAGCTCATTTCAAACATGCTGTTGTTTCTTCACATTCCCCCGTTAGCACTCGTTCACAACGTTCAAAAGGACCGGTTTTCTTTCATGTTAACTTACATACCGTAAAACTTAATTTAAGCTTGAAGTAGTAAGAGAAGAAAAATAACTGTATAGAGCGGGCCTCGAACCCGGGTCGCTTGCTTATCTTCGCCAACCCATATCCACTACACCAACTGGCGAAAGATGCCAGAGGAGGTAATTTTAAACATATTTATATAGAGTTGCCCATCACAACAATGAAAGCTAACCATTTCCAAATAAGCGCTTAGGCCTAATCAGTGCAGATCAGTGCTAAACCCTAGAAAAGCTTCTCCTTTTCTTGCTGGATCTCTCTTTTCTCAGTTTTCTGCCAAAAAATGGGGTTCTGCAGTCCTAACCCGTGGTTACTCTGATGTTATGGAATACTATATTGTGTAAACGTCATATGGTGTCCACCGTCCTTTTGAGCATTGTGAACTTGTCCTAACGGCGATGGTTGCTGGTAGCGTCGGTAATGCTTTGCGTTGTTTGGAGTTTAAATTCGGTCGTTCCGCTTGAAGCGTGATCTTTTCGTCCTTCTTCAGTTCTGACAATTTCTCGACGGAACCTGTGTAAAGTTGGCTAGTGAATGTCACTGTACCCCCAGGAAATATACCAAACAAGCCGTTCAATCTTATACTGAGGAACTGAAAAGTTCTCCATTTAGTTGGAAGCTACTTGGCATTTGGCATCTGATGTTATTTCAGTCAATTATGACTCTACTCAACTTATATTTACTTTTAAAATTTTCGGGGCATTTTTGCAGCAATTATTTAGAACTCTCCTGGGCCAAATGTTATTTGTCCAAACCAGGAGCCCAAAGTATATAAAATTGATCCATCTAATAAATAATATTCTATTCTCTGTAATTGGTCAGCAAAACTCGTGCCACTTTCTCAACCAGAGAGAAGCAACCAAAACCAATCGCGACTTGTACGAGCGCATTTTCCCGCGCTTTGCGCCGGTGACATATAATTGCTTTGAATTCTGATTGGCTCATTGCACTGTTTGTGTCTGTTGTGATTGGTCAGATTAATTGCTTTGGTTTTGGTTTTACGACACTCGAATGAAAACCGCTCTAAAGCAAAGCCGTAACAAACGCGAATTACTTTGGACGTTCGATCAAAAACCACTTTAAAAATCAACTGCATACCTGGTTTTACGATTCGTACAATCTCATTCAAAGCAACAGGTTTGACGTGACCAACAGTTAGGGTGCCAACGCAGATCAAAGCATCGTACTGATCATTCGCGATACCAGCAATCGGCTCCGCACACAGTGGAGCACAGAAGAACTGCTTGTAAACATTCAACTTCTTCGCCTCTTCTAGCATCTTTTGTGAGATATCCAGAGCATCTATGTTGGTGTAGCCGCGTTCTCGCAGAACTTTTCCCACAATTCCTGTCCCAGCACCAGCATCGAGGATTCTGAGGCCTGTGTTATTGTTCGTTGTTTCCCGCAATAGCTGATCGAAGATTGGAGTGCAAGTCTTGTAGCCAACGTAGCCAGCTTCTCCTGTGACCTAAATATAAGGAAATAAAAAAAATTGCTGGCTCTCTGGCTGCTTTTACACGCCACTGATAATAATTCTAAGACTTTAACTAAGAACACCACGAAACTCCTCTTTTCACATTTTCTAGACACCAGTGAAACAAATCTTTCGAGGCAAAATTTCATGCCGATATATGCATTTGCCATGCAAATTAAGTGAAAATTATTTGCACAATCCCTTGCTCTGGCAAGCGATTCGTTTTGTTTTCCTTTAAAAGCCAGTAATGTCAGTTGCAGCCCTTACAGAAGCTTCAGACAGAAACATAAGAAGTATCTTTCAAAAAATAGTCACTTTAACCAAAAACGTGTGTATTCGTTTGGTTCTTGAGGTACTAAATTATGAGCACCAACCCTAGTATGAACAGTCATATCGGCACAGGCCGAAAAAAGAGTAGTACATAATGATCACAGAAAGTCGAACGGGCTCTACATTCTCCAACCATAGTGTTAACTTGTCACGAAACAATGTTCGTTTGTTTTGAATTTTTCATTTTCATTTTCATTTACAGCAAAAACGCTCGACTAAATCAATTCAAATCTATAACTACAACTTTTTGTCACTATGTATCAATGCACGCTGAATGTGTGGTTTGTAAAGCTGACCTTTTATCCTAGAAAGTCAGTTCTAATGAAATGCATTACTACTGTCCAGAGCAACATCAATGCCGTTCACATTGAGCGTTGTCCAATACAAACGCACTGTATCGATCCGTATAAGCGATATGCGTAAGCATAAGCCTAGCGGTCGATCCGTAAAGTGTAGCATACGCTTCGAGAATTGCATCTCATTAGTGGGACTTAGAATATTTTCATGGATACTGTTGGTGTGTGTGGCCATACGGTTTGTCGATCCGTACGGAGCGTACGGAGCGTAAGCCTAGCAGCCGATCCGTAAAGAGCAGCATGCGCTTCGAGAATTGCATCTCATTAGTGGGACTTAGAATATTTTCATGGATACTGTTGGAGTGGGTGGCCATACGGTTTGTCGATCCGTACGGAGCGTACGGAGCGTAAACAGGCCTAGCAGTCGATCCGTAAAGAGCAGCATAAGCTTCGAGTATTGCATCTCGTTAGTGGAAATTAGAATATTTTCATGGATATCGTGTTGACGCAAAGTCTTTTGTAGCATACGCGGGAGCAAAAACCATAATGGCGATCGGGGCCACGCAGAATAGCTCGTTGGCAGCTAAATTTTAACGGAGTTCCAGTGTAATGACAAAACTCGCGCTAAAGAAAAAAAATTGTCAAAGATGAATGTTTTTACAACCTGAATATTTGCCCCTATGTAATGTCACTGTGCCATGAAATGGACGTAAGTGACACACTTTTTATAACAATCGAAATTAATCGAGCAATATATAAAGCGAAGAACATATCGCAAAATGCTGTTATGACCAAAATTCAGCAACGTTTGCTCTCACGAGATCATTCCATCCGTGAAATCTCCGACGAAAGAGGGTAACGTTTTAAAATTATCAACGACGACTCTTTCTTCCCGCTGAAATGTTGTACGGCACTGACGAGTGTTGTTGATACATGCATTGCTTTCGCTTTTTGAAGAGGCGTGAAATTGTGCATGAGACCAGTTTTGAAAACGCCTGATTTAAAGAACGAGGTATACAATATACATTCTTTCCGCCGGCTTGTTTACCGCACTAGTATTTTTGAAAAACGCATTGAGATGCACTCCTGATGTAATAAGATGCACGCTCCGTAGAGTTCAGTATGCGGAGCGTAAGCAAGGTTGTCGATTCGTACGATCCGTACGGAGCGTACGAATCGACACACTGTGCCCTGACGTAATAATGAGATGCAATCCTGTTGTGATAATGATATGCACGCTCCGTATGAGTTCAGCATACGCAGCGTAAGTAATGAGATGCATTTCTGATGTGATGACATGCACGCTCCGTATGAGTTACACACACGAAGCGTAATGCACACGTCATCGGCTTCCCCGTGGGGTCGACTCCCGGGCCAACCAGAGAGATATGTGGAGGAATACCAGGAGATGGATGGGATTCTTTGCCCGAAGGTAGGGGAAAATCTTGACATTGTTTTACGATCAAAGATTAGGGGGTAGGGGAATTCACAAGTTTGAAAACGATGTCACGGGCATTTTCAGCTGAGAGACACCTCACCCAGGGGACTTTGTCTTGAGAGATTCCCCGACCCCCGGGGAAATTCCCCAAGTTTGCTTGACTGATTTTACAATCCTCCTGGTTAGCCCGGGGGTCGACCCCACGAGGAAGCCGATGACATGTGCCTAAGCAAGGTTATCGATTCGTACGCAGCGTACGAATCGATAAATGCTATTGACGATCCGTATCAGTGCGACAGTATTGGACATGAGTGTTCACACTGCATGTAAATGTCGCCCTAAAACCCAGACTGGAATTGTGTGACATACAATAACATTTATTCATTATTATGACCCATTCTGTGCACTCTAAAAGCGACCAAGTGCTTGCGGTTGCTGCATTTCCTCTCTTCGCCTTCCGCCTAGCCCCCAGTTTCCGCGCAATCATTTACCCACCACTCGAACTCAATCCCTTCACTGAGTTCGCTTCTCATTCAAGTCCAATTGACCAACCACGAAGAAAACCACAGGTAACTCTAATATCTTAAATAAAAATCTATGAAGAGGCGTATAATTGTGCACGAGACCAGTTTTGAAAACGCCTGATTTTCGGTTTCACGCTTAAAGAACGAGGTACACAATATGCATTCTTTCTGTCGCTTGTTTCCGGCAAGAGTGTTGTTGATACTCACATTATTTTAGCTTGTTGAAGAGGCATATGATTGTGCATGAGACCAGTTTTGAAAACGCCTGATTTTTGGTTTCACGCTTAAAGAACGAGGTACACAATATGCATTCTTTCTGTCGCTTGTTTCCGGCAAGAGTGTTGTTGATACTCACATTATTTTAGCTTGTTGAAGAGGCATATGATTGTGCATGAGACCAGTTTTGAAAACGCCTGATTTTTGGTTTCACGCTTAAAGAACGAGGTATACAATATACATTCTTTCTGCCGGCTTGTTTGCCGCACTAGTATATTTGATACACGCATTGAGATGCACTCCTGATGTAATGAGATGAACGCTCCGTATGAGTTCAGCATACGGAGCGTAAGCAAGGTTGTCGATTCGTACGATCCGTACGGAGCGTACGAATCGACACACTGTGCCCTGACGTAATAATGAGTTGCACTCCTGATGTGATAATGAGATGCACGCTCCGTATGAGTGCAACATACGGAGCGTAAGCAAGGTTGTCGATTCGTACGCAGCGTCACGAATCGATAAATGCTATTGACGATCCGTATCAGTGCGACAGTATTGGACATGAGTGTTCACGTCGCATGTAAATGTCGCCCTAAAACCCAGACTGGAGCTGTGTTACATACAATAACATTTATTCATTTTTTATGACCCATTCTGTGCACTCTTAAAGCGACCAAGTGCTTGCGTTTCCTGCATTCCTCTCTTCGGCTTCCGCCTAGCCCCCAGTTTCCGCGCAATCATTTACCCACCACTCGAACTCAATCCCTTCAAGTGACCAACCACGAAGAAAATCAGAGGTAACTCTAATACTATGGAAATAAAGCACAAACCTTATCATAATTCTCAGCCCATTCATCATAAATGCTCTTGACATGTTCATCCGATGAATTAGCATTCAAGGTGAGCAGCCTTCCTGTGTAGAAGCTTTTACCTTCGGGTTCAGCCATGCTTTTGAGCAACACCTGAAAATACACACAAAAAAAGTTCATTTTGCTATTCTCTGCTAAGGAGCACTTTTGATTTGAATGTAAAATACTGGAAAGAATCCAGTCGGAAAGCTCTAAGACCACCAATCCAGTGTTTTGTGTGAACTTATTTGTATTTGTATTTTTATTTACCTGAGACAGCCTACCCCTCACACTTGAGGATTATTGCCTGGGGAGATAGACTGCTACACCGAGGACTACGTCCTCAACTCCTTTCAATTCGAACAGTGTGTGAGTTCTTTAACGCCCCACTGACAGATTATTAGGAACAAGTGTTGTGAGACGGGGCGTATGGTTTATTGCCCTTATCCGTAGAACACTAGGAATTCTAACGATTTGCAGACCACATGACAAAGTGAACACTTTCTCCTTGTTATTAAGAACTCCGAGTGTTGGTCCAGCCGGGCTTTGAACCTGCCACTTCCTGCATGGGCGTGCTCTACCAACTGAGCTAGCTAACATGTGGGCAGTTATTTTCTGCTTTCTTTAGTTTTTGCAACTAATGCAGCTAGATTTGTACCCTCCTTATCTTTTATTTTTATCTCCAATCTTAGACTACAAGTAGTCCCCTACTTATCTTAGGGATACCTAAGCGACTGAAACATGCAAGCGCTCGTGATAATCACGTCTCTTCCGCGATCGTGGGAGGCAATTATTGCGCGCGCGAGCTGAAACTTCAGTCTCAAAGTTGTTCGTTTCTTGTGCCCACGCTCCCTCGAGCTCTCAATCGTGCTCCGCGCTCACATGAGATTGTATGGTGGCCTGGCGGCCCGATTCCTTCTGCAAGGGGCAGATCTGGAAAGCAAACAAGACCAGTTTACCGATGGCAAACGAAAAATAAGGCATACAGAGGTCCCAATCCTTTTGGTTCTTGTTAACATACATTGACAGAGTTTGGCAAAGTGTGGAGTTCATGCCAACCCTATACACGCTTGAAATGGAAGCCCAGTTGTTCAAAACACATAATTATCCAAAATCTTGGATGACAGACGATCTAGGAAAATACATGACTTCTGCAGTCTCCCTCCGTCTTTGCTCTTCTGACAAGGCAAAGGGGAGACTCTGCTCACAGGGCAGGAATGTGCATCCTTTTGAAAAGACTGGCTTACCTATGTTGGTACACAGATGTAGTGCCTTGCTTTGGCCGAAATCCTACCGAGCTTTGCCTTATCTGTGATGAGGTGTTAGATTTGATCAACACCAATCATCATCATTGGCTCCAAAACTGGGACATAAATCCATTTTTTCAACCTGACCAATTGCACAGATATGCTGATGCTATTTACCTTCATGGTGCACCACTTACAAAATTGTTTTTGTCCTTTCGACGGAACCGTTAGAAGCAGATCTCGTCCGAAACACAATCAATTACTCGTACAATGGGCACAAAGCGAGTGCATGGAATAGACTCACGCCCCCTCTGACTCGGTTGTGTACCAAATGATGTTTAGTTTATCATAAGTTTTGAAGCCCATAAAGAAGTCTATGTTTTTGGAATAGGTGAAAAGTCATAATATGTCGCTTAATCCTACCATAAAAGGTTTGTGTATTAACTTTTCATTGATAGTTCACAACATAGATCACTGATAAGATGAAATCTGTTTAAAAAAAAGGTCACTTAGTGCTGTCCCCTTCATCATCCAGGTGTGAGAATTTTGTTTACTGAAGCAACAGGCTTCTCTAGATGAAATGAACCCTCCAGTTCTCAGTCATATGGAGTTCTCCC
Source organism: Pachyseris speciosa (assembly GCA_016490735.1). Taxonomy (NCBI): domain Eukaryota; kingdom Metazoa; phylum Cnidaria; class Anthozoa; order Scleractinia; family Pachyseridae; genus Pachyseris; species Pachyseris speciosa. The sequence continues at coordinate 301,981 of JAEMWC010000419.1, read as the reverse complement.
AGGATTTAAAAGCATGAGACTTCTGGTTTTGATAATCAAACCCCTATTTTGCTCATTTCTGATGGATTCCGTTCATAGTATTATGGCTGACATATGTTTATTAAAAAAAATTCGAATTAAGCTTCATCTGTTTCAGAATATTATGATCTGTTCTTACGTAAGCTTATATATTTTTTTATTTATTGTCTTGCTTGTTCATGGAATGAAATCTTCAGAGAAACACTTTCAGATAAACATGCTCGTCTCTGGTGAGCAAAGGGAGGTTTCTAAAAAGATTTACTTAGAAAAATGCCATTCTTATCACCGAACAAAATCGTCGATGGATTCTAAAAAAGACTGCAGTGTAATCCCATTCTTGATGTTAGTTACTTCTGTCGGTCTTTTTGTCGCTCCCTCCGGCCCCAATCTTGTAAACACAACACACAGGCCCTAAAAATTGATAACGAACCAAATGTCAGCTACTATAAACCTAAGCTAGCATGTCTGCGGGCAATAGCCCTGATTTTGGGGTAAGGAAACCAGCTGGCTAGGCAACTTGTTTTTGACCTCATATTTTGTGGACATCTTCTTTTCTAATTATCTCAAGGGCCACTTTTTGTCAGTTTGTAGACGTAAGAAGTAGGTTTCCACTTCAGTGACACAGAAAACATAATTTATGAAAAAAGATATAATTTTTCTATATAAGGCGAAATTTTCTTACCTTCCTTCGTTAAATCTGAACAAGAGGCTACAATTAGCCTAAACTCGGGCTTGCAAAAAACAGTATTGTATCCCTAACTTAGCGCTAAACAAAAGAATAGAGGGAAGTCTGTCTTTCTTACACCGGACGCATTGTGTTTAGCTTGTGTTGGAGTCTATTTCTTTAGACCCCTATCAACATATATTCCTCTAAAATACAACTCAGCCATTGAGAACAATAATTATAACAATTGTAAAAAATATTTCTAAAAGAACAAGAAAAAGAGAAACAGAAAAATAAAGCCCGTGATATATACCACTAAAAGACATCGAACCCGGGTTAGCTGCGTCACAGGCAAGAACAGTGACCTTTAGGCCACAGACGTTTATCGTTTTGCAAGGCGATAAAAATAGTGTATTGATTCCAAAAAAAAACTAAGCACAGTTGTTTTCGCTTCGATGGATAATTGTTTGAGAAAGGAAACGCTTATCGAACGATGTAGGATTTTTTCGCATAAACGTTAATGGCGTACGTCTCGGTGAAATGTGAGTAGAAAATTAATTAGCAGAGTGAAACTGTTTACAAACACTTCTCCTTTGTCGTCTCATGGTATTATAATCGGCTCCGAAGCACAAGACCTAGAAAACTCAGACCCCTCATGAACGGCGATAATTCATTTTGCCCACGTTTATTTCACTTTGAAAATTTGTATAGTTATGAGGGGGTCTGAGTTTTCCAGTTTGGAGGGGGGGGGGGGAGGGGGTCTGAGTTTTCTAGGTCTCGTGCTCCGGAGCCGATTATAATAACGTGAAGTGTTTGTTATCTGCGATAAATAGACGGTGTAACATTTCAGCGCACTGGAACGGCGATAATTTATTTTGTCCACGTTTATTTGACTTTGAAAATTTGTATAGTTTTGAGGGGGTCTGAGTTTTCCAGATTGGAGGGTGGGGGGGTCTGAGTTTTCTAGGTCTGAGGTCTGAGGTCTGAGTTCTCCAGACACCCGATACGGGGAACACGGCGGCAATCCATCTGGAGTTAAATTTTGGTCATGTTAAAAGCTTTCTTCTCGCTGTTGAACTTGCAAACATTCGTATAGACACTTCTCTGAACATATTAGTTGTTCAGACTTCAAAGACACAAGGTGAATCGACGTTTTCCGATACGTGACAACAGGCATCATTCTTGCTGTTGATATGAGATTTACACTTCCGAATCACTCGGCCGTGAAAGGTCAAACTCCCTTTGTCTGTAGTCTCTAATTTTTGGCGCTCCCCTCGCGTCGCGTCTCCTCGCAACTTCGTGCGCGCACGTGCCCCCACAATCCGTCGCCAAAATTAGAGACTACTCGCAGTCTACTGAAGCAGACACGAGGAAACACGGCAGTCCATCTGCCGTTAAGTTTACTCATGTTAAAAACTTTCTTCTCGCCGTTGAACTTGCAAACATTCGCATAGACACTTCTCTTAACATATTGTTTCTTCAGATTTCAAAAGACACAAGATGAATCGACATTTCCCCATACGTGACAACACGCATCACTGTTGTTAAAAATAGTTAGCGCTTGCGCAGAAACGCCGGAAGTGCACTTTGTGGATGATACTCGACGACGAAAAAGAAGAACCGTCGGTAATCTTAGACCCGGGCGACGCGCGAGACGCGCGCAGCCCGAGTAATAAAATCCTTGGTATTGTGCTGACAACGTGAAAACAGTGAAAATCATCATGCTGTCATGAACGTGACACGACCTTGGCCTGAGGACGGTTGGAGGAAATCAACATGTGAACCGGAAGTCGGGTCCAGACTATTCCGAGTGCCTTCTCTTCGCTAAATCACTCAATGGTTCTTTTTAGAAATGAAGTGCTGCCATTAGTTGCATGGATGGATGACAATAGGAGCGTGGCATCGTCAATGACAGAGAGTTTATTGAACAGTTTGAAGAAATAAACAGTCGTGTTACATATAAGTGAATATGATGTACTTTTTGGTTGCAATTAGTTACATGTATTATGGTTGGTTTGCAATGTGCGGAAATCAAAAATAAAAACTGAAACTACTTGACAAAGAAAGTGAAGTATGTAAGAGATGGAAGAAGATATTCAGATAGAGAAATAGCGTTGTGTGACAGACTGTCTCATTCCTAGCCACTCACTGGTACATGTATTTCAGGGAATGATTTGTTTTTCTGTTCATATCATTTTGATAAGACAATTGAGCTAAATCAGCATTGGCATGAATCTGGACAGGTGTTATCTCAAATATGCTTACATTCAGACAATGTGCTAAAGTTTCAAGATGATTTTGACATGTGTCTAATTCATGCAATTTTGGGACACATCAGCACAATTTTCATATTCCCCATCAAACAAAAAGATTCTGATTCTTTGATAATAGCCATCACATAACCATCAAGCACTGCCATTGCATTTACACTATCGGAAAAAGCATTAATCAAAACCTCCCTCAGTGAGCGAAATGGCCCTTTGCCACAAAATGAGCGATCAATGCGTGCTTGATAAAATAGATGGTTCCATGGTTATTGGCACCATAATAACTGGGGAACATGCAAACACATGGGATTTTGACTGACTTTGAACCGCTGTAACACTGCTACAAAGAGGCAGATTTCCGCAGCGAAAATGTCTTACAAAAGACATTTGTACTGGCATTATTTTCATGAAGTATAAAGAACAGATTCAGGTTACAATGACCGTAAACTTATTTTTAAGATTTCATACTGGACCTCTCTCTCATCAAAATTATGCAAATTACCACGAATTTAGAAGCCACATGAGAAGCTTCGAACCTTCCTTAATGGCCTTATTTTCTGTTGAATGAACTATATGAAATAAAACCGTTAAAAGTAGTGGCAAATGTTGGAAATCCACCTCTTTTTAGGGGCGTTACAGCAGTACAAAGTCCCGGGGTTGGGGGGGGGGGGGACACTTCCTAGCAATAGGCTAATGGGGATGTGCCCCTGGATGGGGTCGCATTTTCATCAATGGATTGGGTCGGTACAAAACATGGAGCCCCTTCTGGACCCCTTCTGGACCCCTTCTGGACCCCTATCTGGACCCCCTTCTGGACCCTTTTTCTGGACCCCTTTCTTGACCCCTTCCAGACCACCCTCACCCCTCCTATCCCCGTCAATATAACCAAAATATAATTACCTGGTACAGCTTGTGAGATCTTCAACTTATCTTCACTTTTTCTTTGCTCAAACATTTGTAAATTGAGTGCTAAAAAATGCTTGACATTTAATGATAATTCTTTAGTGTGCACCAAAAATATTGTGAACATTCACACGCATTCCCATCAGAGGTAAGCGAGTATTTTTGTTATTTCGCATTAGTACAATCTCGACATTTCTAAGAAAGAAAAATTCGTAAGAAAAATCATTTTACCTACCTTCACCTCTGACGTGAACGTGTGTGTGGATGCTCACGATATTTTTCGTCAGCGGTGGTAGCCGAAAGCATAGGATGATGCAATCAGAATGGTGAAAAAGCGGAAAAGTCCGAAGGAGCTCTTGACTTTTTATAGGCTGTAAAAGTTACGAAATATAATCTAGCCATCATCTGTCACACGACCGACCTTGTAAGAGGCATGGGAATGTTCCTGATATGACGTCACAAACTGATTTGCATGCATGTTTACAAAGACTTACGGCGATTCAAATCAGTTTGTGACGACAAATCAGGAATAAACCCATACCTCTTACTAGATCGGTCGTGTGACAGATGATGGCTAGATTATATTTCGTAACTTTTACAGTCTATGATCCGGAAGGAGTCCAGAAAGGGGTCTTGAACGGTTTCCTGAAGGGGGTCCAGAAAGGGGTCCAGAAGGGGGTCCAAAAGGGGTCCAGAAGGGGGGTCCATGTTTTGTACCGACCCGTTTCGTGGTTTAGTGTAAATGCCCCAGAAAAAGCTGAAAGCTGAAAACCATAGAACCATCTATTGTCCGTTATCTAAACAGTCCTTAACATTGATTTATGAGTTTGCCACCTTCGACAACTCGTTTATTGAAAGACTGTTGCTATCAGATACCACTAATTAGAAGAGCATGTAAATACGGCTTACTGTAATTTGCGAAACGAAACGAAATGAAAATCTGTAATTTGCGAAATGGACTCAAAATCTGTAATTTGCGAAATGGAAATCTGTATTGTGCGAAATGAGCTCAAAATATGTATTTAGCGAATGGAATAAGTTTATTTACAAATTACAAATAAAAGCAATGGAGGGATCCATTTACCGTTTAAACTGAAAGTGATGCACGCATCCTTCGTTTAATGTTTGATGAGAATTGTGCAATTTTACCAAAAAATACAGATCTGTGATGAAAAAATTGCTGGCGCTGTAACTGTGCTCTCGATAGGGTGTTTTTGATGTAGTTGATGAATATTTGGATATTTCGGCTTGGAATGCGTGACTCTTTCCCTTCGTATGTAAAAAAATTATGGTGTGACATGTAAGCACCGTGAAAGGACTAAAGTTAAGAAAAGAGAGAAAGAAAGCTGGGGTAACAACCCTCCCTCACCACCGCATGTAGCGAAATTAAAGCTGTCCCAGCTATCCAAAACTGTTTTGTTAGAATAAATGGGCGTGATCGTAAATGCTGATTTAGTTTATAAATTTTTAGTTCTCATACAATGGTCTGCACCAAGGAACAACTATGTCATTAAAAACAGCTTGATGAGCCGAAGCTAAAGATAGAATCAGTCAATGAAACTTAAATTTTAAACATGGGTCAAGGAATTAATCATTCAGGCCAGGAATAATTAACGCTTACACCTGGCTTGCAACGTGCCGTAGCAACAATAACAACAACACGTATATAATGCATAAAACGGCTTATGACTAATGACCTAATCAGTGTCTTCGCAAATTACAGATTTTCATTCCGCAAATTACAGATTTTGAGTCCATTTCTCAATTTCGTTTCGTTTCGTTTCGTTTCGTAAATTACAGTAAGCCGTAAATACATGCGATCTCCATGACATAAGATGTCATGTTTGCGTCCTTAAAAGTCTTATTAGGGTCGTCACGCAGCAAAGCTGAAAGTGACATCAATTCACTCTGTCGGCCTCTTGAATGCTCACTGTAGGCTCCATGATCTTCATGAATGCTTCCTCGCTTGGAACTAATCATAACGGATCGGCAAAAGCGACCAAAGAGAACGAAAAAGCTGCAAAACTCACCTGTCTAAATCTCTTCTCCGACGAACTGCAGCTCGCACAGCACTTGAGACCAGTTGTATGCTTCTGTTATAATGCACCTATCAATATTAGTCCCGAGGGGTGGGGGGATACGGGATGAGGTGGGGACTTTGATCGACATACAAACTTTGAAGAGAATGTTGTCCCCAGGGTGGGGAAGTTTGATCAAACTTGAAAACTGAGATAATATTCCTTAAAGACCCTTTCCTAAGCTTGGACTTTGCCATGGTAATAAAATACACGATGCGATGCTGGCTTCTTGAAAACCGATAGAGCAGAGCCTGGATATGAGTGTCTTGCTATCGTGCCCAAGTCCACGCGAGGCAGAGCAAGATGGAGGAAAGAAAGGTAAGGAAAGCTTGCCCAATGTGTTGTTACGATAAACCATCGGTTTCTTTCGGTGTTTTTTCATCCCGTTGTTAAAAGAAAAAAATGAACTGAGATTTTTAAACCTGGAGTGTTTGTATTGTTTAAGCATTTAACAGGTCAGCCTCCTGGATCTCAATCCCTATACCCTTACAGTAGGGAACTTTGAACTCGAAACTTTACCCCAAGGGTGGGGAGGTTTTGACTCAAAATTTGCGTTTCAGATCAAAGTCCCCACCCCATCCCGTATCCCCCCACCCCTCAGGACTAACATTGATAGGTGCATAACAGAAGTGCTGATTGATTGCTGATAGGCTGTCGACTCAAAACAACCCGAGGGCTGGGCCAAGTAAGGCCAGGTTACGTGGCACAGCGTCCATATCGAAGCTTTTTCATTCAAGTTAAAGTTTACAACTTTTGGGCCGCACAACATAAAAGCAGGTATGGCTTATCCTGGCTATGGGGCTCCACCTCCTGGTGGATATGGAGGGGTAAGTAAGGAGCGAATTTAGTTTCTTCGGGGATGAAATCTCGAAATGATACAAACGGATTGTGGACGAAATCGATCGCCATTTTGGATCTGTTTGAATAGCTGCAGCGGCAATGCTACAATGTAGTTTGCCTCCCCATAGTGAAAATCCCAAAGTGTTCAGTTGGGCAATTTTCGTACGCTTCCTTTAGCTGGAAGTTCATTCATAAACAATAACGCACGAAGGATTACTGCTCATGATCTGAAGCATGATTCTCATCAAAATTTCCTTTAGCTTCACAAATGTTTACGTTGCCGCCTCTCCCCCACCCCCTACATTTATACGCGGAAAAAATGTTCTCTGTATTACTGTTTGTATGAAATGATTTAAATGTGTGGGTGTGAATTTTGTAGTTATTCTTTATCAATAGCATAATAACTATATTTTATTTTTCTCTTCATAAATCCCTGGTTAAACGTTCTGATTATTGTTGCTTGACATTTGTTGGTTTCAACAAAGTTGGAATGTTCAGGACGTAACCAATCGATGAAATTCGATGATCGGAAAAGCAATCGATCAATCAATACCAATCGATGCATGTTAGTTAATTGGCATTGATTGGTATCGGCCAATCGATGACCAATCGATAATCACACAAAAGTGTTCACAAATCATCGATTGCCATCGATTGGGCTTTAAAAGTTTTCCTGATCAAATAGTTTACTGCACTGTTTCATCAGCTGAATAGTTACGTTGTCCTGAGATTTGACCGAGATCCGATGAAACACATATTTTAACACAATGCTTAATAGCATGTACTGTAAAACAACATTTAATCTATTTCTCCTAGTTGGTCTAGGTTTTCCAACAGATGTTTGACGACATTGGCAAGATGGAATAGTTCGCCAGTAATATTTAGTTCTATGATCAAGAATATTCACATTACACCGAGTTGAGATAGTGTTGTGATCGCACACTGTCACACACAACGGAGTCAAAATCAACAATCAGCAGCTCAACTATGTGTTGCTTTAGAATTTTTAAATCAAAACAATGTACAGGCGATCATTGTGCAAATTTATGTCACGATTCCAGTGCTTTTTTCTAGCGTTCGCACTACTGAACAACCAACCGCAATTTTGATCACTCTGAGAATGTCTTAGAAATGTGGTAAAATACGTACTCGGTTCTTAGGCGTAGTGTAAGGTCATAACATCTGGTGATTCGAGTCCAAGTCGCTGGTTCACACGGGCGATTTTGAGTAGCATCGCTAGCGTGAAAAGAATGACAAAAATTCACAGCACAAATCATCATGACAACAGTTGCATAAAAGATCGCCTTTTTATTAAATTGTAAGCATGTGCAGGTTATTTTCTAGATGTTTGAGGATTCAACGTTCAAGTTTATTGTACATTAATAAAATTAGATTGTTGTAACTTTCAAAAGATGTATGTTAACGCTGTGCAACTTTCTGTGAACTTTATTCCGGCAGTTAAGCTGGTTGTCAGTGTTGTATAAAACCTGATCTTCTGCCGATGTCCTAGACACTGTCATTGTTTTAATCATTAAAATACCTCAAGAGACTGTGCCCTTTAGAGATCGTGACTGAAAATAGAATATCTATAAATCGATGATATTGATAATCCATGAAAATCAACGCCAATTGATGAAAATCGATCATGACAATTGATGACAATCAATAATCACACCAACCTGGACAATCCATTGTTCATCGATTATCAATATCAATCGATTAATTGGCATCGATTGCCATCGATTGTCATCTATTGTCATCGACCATCGATTTCATCGATTAGTTACGTCCTGAATGTTTACATGTAGATCAACTTTTTTTGCTGAAAGAATGTTATTGCAATGTTAAAGTGATGCTATATTATATTTATCTGAGCATTCAACTTTATCGTAAGTGGCATGGTTATGACAAAGTTGGAGTCATGTCATGTAACAGTGTTGTAAGTTTACAGGGCTTTACAAAGAAGGATAGAAGAACCCTTGATTTAAAACAGGATTTGTGGAACACAGCAAGCAATACTAACAGTGTATTACTGAGAGAAGTGAAATCTCATTTTCTCACTTACTGCAATATGTGTTTTAGTGTACCTTGGTTGAGAATTTGCGATAGTATACTTATTATTAATTTTTTTTATCCCAAGCTTCCCATCACCTTATTGTGTATAACGAAGTGGTGCCACAAAAAGTCTTAAATGATACCACAAACAGGTGTATAATAGTATACATGTATACAGTATTATTACATACATCATCATCATCATTATTATATTAATTTTATTATTATTATTATTATTATTATTATTATTATTATTATTATTATTATTATTATTATTACAGTATGTGATATTGTTTGTCCACTGTAGGGCTATCCCGGTTACCCAGGCTACCCTGGAGCAATGCAGACTGATCCTCTTTATGGTTATTTTGCAGCTGTTGCTGGACCTGTGAGTATTACATTTTTATTATAATATCTCTGATAATATGTACTATGTTTAAAGGTCATGATAATAAGTTTCTACATGACTAGTTACTTTCAAAACATATTTTAGTTGCTGTAAAAAATCCATTCATAGTGAGTTATTTTTCCCTAAAACATAATAGAAAATCAACCCATTCACTTCCACTGCCCTCCCGTGCTGCACATATGTGCCTATTGAGAACCAGGTTGCTTGTGCTTAATTTGAAGTGACGTTATCTGTCGTACAATCAGAG